>MBAC02002939.1:0-12486 GCA_001712635.2 Nothophytophthora sp. Chile5 | reverse complement strand
CGAAACGAAGGACGCATTTACGTACTGCTACCATACAGAAAGAAGCATGACCTTCTTGGAAACTGCAGACGCGGCGCAGCCTCGCTGGCTTGTTGCATCCGCCGCATCCGTTGCACATTGAAGCATAACAATCGTCGTCATCGAAATGGGCGTCGAGTGCCTGGAAATAGATCGAGTAAGCAGCTATTTTGGAGTGGCTGCCCAGCATTGGAAGGTGACGCAGAGCTTCCCGACAAGTGGAGAGCGGAGTCGCCACCGCTAAGCCGCTCGGAACTGGGCAATGTCTTCGCAACGTGGCCGCAACAGTGGCAGTGGCAGTCAACTCCCGGTGGTATCCCAGCGTGTAAGGCTGTTCGCTCTCTCTCTCTCTCTCTCTCTCTCTTGTGGTCGGGTAGCTTAACTTGTAGTCCGAACAGACCGACTAATCTCCTGTCTCCACTAGGACAGCATGGCCCCAGCGCTTCACAGAGCGGGTTCCATCCGACAGCGAGCCCGACGGCGGTCTCTCCGACACGCTTCCTCGGCCGAATGAGCTGGGAGAAAGACATGCTGGACAACACAACCAGCGTCTCGTATCGGAGCTGTAAGGGGGCAACACCACCCGCTGCGCCTACTGCCACCGCGTCGACAGTACGAGATCTCCCACCGTCGCCAAGCAAACACACGCTACCAGCTCCCGATCCCTCGCAGTCCGTGTCGACGCCCTGGAAACACGAGGCTTCGGCAACAAGAGGTTCAGCTTCAATGACGGTCCAGGAGTCTATGGATGAGGTGGAGAAGCTCTTGGCCGATCACATCCGTCGTCAGCAAGAACCTCTTCCTCGTCGGGTCGGATCATTACCAAGTCAGCAGCAACAGCGCCGAGCCTTCACCTTTGCGCCATTGGACGACACGCGAATGCTGGCGGAGATGGCGGCACAAGAGGCCGTCGACGCTTGGGCAAGAACCACTAGGGCTGGAACCGACACCGACAACGAACGCGAGTCTGCTGGTGCAGGCGTACAGCTCAAGTACTTCGGCACTGCCGCTCGAGCCTCCTACTATCGGACTTATCGGGAGCTGCATGGCAAACCTCAGCTCTTTGTGGAGGCGCACGTTTCCGACGAAGCTGACTGGACTCTTGGCACACTGCGAGGCACCTCGAAATCCCCCAGTCTAAACCGCTCGACAGGTCTAAGACGGTCCTTACCGGCCTTAGATCCGAGTCAAACCTCCTCTGGTGGAGGAGGCGCAAATCCAAACGCGACATCGTCAGTACCGCATTCTCCCCGCGCTCTCTTCCTGGGCGCGTGTCTAGCTGCGAATCAGGCGGCGCCAGCTCTCGTGCTTCGCAAAGAGCGTCACGCTCGGGCCTTCGACTTCAGCCACCAGGGGCTGGGCGACGACTTCATCGCGCGATTCGCGGCGTGCCTACCGGAACTGCCGCTAGTGGAGGCCATCAACGTGGCCGGCAACCGCTTGACAGACGGTGGAGTGAGCTGTCTATTGCGTGCGCTCGAGAACAAGCCGCATCTCACGGCATTGGATGTGTCTGCCAACCCACTGGGCCTGGGAGCTTCTCGAGTTCTTCGTGGATACTTGCGCTCTTCGCTGTGCACCTTGCGGGTACTGGCGCTCAACGACACGAAGCTGAGCGATCGAGAAGGCGCTCGGCTGGCGAAGGCTCTGGAGTCCAACAAGTCCGTCGAGCGGCTCTCACTTCGCAGCAATCGCTTGGGACAGCAGGCACTCACCACTGGCCCCGGAAGACTCCAAGTCGATGAAGAGGAGATCGAGGAAGAAGAAGAGAAGCTTACGATCCCACTGAAAGGCGGCCAGGCACTTGGAGCCATGTTGACTGCCAATCTGACGCTCCAGCAGCTTGACGTGTCGTGGAACCTACTGCGTGCCAGTGGCAGTAGCTCCATCGCAGCGGCGTTGCCTATGAACTACCAGCTGCGAGAACTGGATCTGAGTCACAACGCCATGGGGGATACAGGCGCGCTGGTTCTGGCTCAAGCACTGCGGGCCAGTGCGCGTTTACGTCGACTCACACTGAGTTACAATGGGATCTCGCCGCGTGGCGGCGTAGGGTTGGCGTGCGGTCTGGCCGCCAATGCTTCGCTATTGATGCTCGTATTGGACGGCAATCCATTGGGTGTCCAAGGTGGCAAGGCGCTCATGCATGCGAGCTGTGCCCCACGTCCAGGCGCTGGCGCTGGAGCCACCGTTTGTCAGCTCTCGCTGCTGGAATGTCAGTTAAGTACCGCAGCTCCCTCGATCTCCGCCACTACGGGAGACGAAGAGCTGCATGTGTTCAACCCCAGTGATCCGGCCGGCAGCTACATATTAGACCTCAGTGACTCCTACGAGCACATGGTCGGGCACGAGCTGCTGCGACTTGCTGCCTTGCAACCAGGTCGCTATCACTTCGTCCGTCTTGAGTATCTCCCGATTTCAGGATTTCGAGGGCAATCGGTCAAGCTGGGGCTCGTTAAACGGAAGGCTGGACGTCCAAGTAGCGAGGACCAAGTCAGAGTCGATAGCAGCAGTGAGAAGCCGTCGGGCAATCCCGTCTCCATACTCTTCCGCCGTCTGGACGTGGATGGATCAGGCTCGGTGGAGCTTGCAGAACTCGTGAATGCCTTGCGGGGTAGCGGCCTGGACGTCTCGAACGACCAGCTCGCCAGCGTCTTGCAGGAACATGACTACGACCGCAGCGGTGCCTTGCAAGAGCGGGAGTTCGCCGATCTGTTCGCACATATCGGCTTCGCTCTGGTGGACGCCGACGGATCAGGCAGACTGGACGCGAGTGAACTGCGTCGCGTGTTTCAACTGCTGGACGTACATGACGGAGACGACGTGGAGGTCTCGCTAGCTCGCATGCTGGCTAGGTACGATCTGGCCGGCACGGGCGAGATCGACGCCCATGAATTCCTCGAGTTCATGAGCTCCGAGGTGCTCACGGGCGTCGGGGAGGATGACGAAGTCTCTAAAGTCGACGAGATGAAATTCGAGGTCTGTGAAGTCGGTTCCGGAGCGGTCTGGCAGCTCCCAGCCTCAGGACAACTCACTGTCGACTTAGTACATGCAGTCGACAGTGTCGACTTGAGAGACGTCGTCCACCAACAGCAACAGATCTCGCTACTGACCTCAGAGGAGAACAGCTCGGAAGGAGACATGCGTCGACGATCAGACCTGACTTTGATGCCGGATGCCATGCTCGCTCGATTGTTGGTGAACGCTAGCAGTACGAGTCGCGACGTGACGGAGCAGACGGAGTTCCTTCGCGCTGTACTAGCAGACTCGGCCATGTTCCTATCTGCTTCACAAGGCGAACAGCTTCTCGCTCGCCAAGGCGTGACGGCGTCTACTGCTGGGTCTGGCCGCCGACTGGAGGCGTTGGCGAAGCTCTTGCCACAGATCGTCGACCGTCGCGAAGCCTCTAGCCTCGTGACTCGTGTCGTGGACCTCAAGAACCAATGGCGCGACCGCCTCACACTACGTCGTCGGCTGGGATCCCCGCTTCACAACGTGCTCTTGGGCTCTCTCACTAACGCTTACACCTTCGATTTGAATCGCGAAGACCACCGAGCAGCTCTTCGTCGACTGGCATTGCTGGCCCAAGAGGAGAAGCAGTTCAGTCGCGTGCGTTCGGGACGAGCGGATACCTCACAGAGCGGCAACTGGGAGAATTTTCGATCAGCCACGTTGGACGGCGAGGCGACACTGCTCTCTAGCACTTCCATTCTCAACACGTTGCTGACCACGACCCGAGAGAGGTCGGTCTCCTCTTTCCTGGCCTCTCCACCTTCCAAGCTGAGCTTCTACTATGTCAGTACGACGAGGCCGCCTCGAGGCACTCGGTGTTTGAGTCAACGCCGCTTTGAGCAACTACTGGGGGTGCTGGCTCAGCCCCCGGATGAGAAGGAGCTGGCTGCAGTCAGCGAGGATCTCCGCCATGAGATCGACGAGGAACGAGCTGTCTCTGGCTCAGCTACTACTCAGAGTCAGTCGCTGTTGCATTGGGAGCTCGTACGTCGCTCCGTGAAGGCTCAGGCAGCCGAGAAACGCGACACTCGAGGAGTGGGCAATGCCATGGCGCGGCTCGAGCAGCTCACGAGCTCCGTGGCCGAGATCCAACAGAAACTGGCGCTGCTGGAGCTATTGGTGGCCGATCGCTGGCTCAGCTGCCAGCAGGCCCAAGAGCTCGTCCAGACCTTCCCGAACGCTGTTCAGGCTCGCGCTCGAGCGGCTTGTCTGGCCTTCGCGCGCGTCGTGGATCTCGAGAACTTTATCCAGGTACGTTGTCCATGTCTAGCCGCCATTCGATGAGTTTCAGGGCTGACTCTGGCGTTTCAGATCTACGACAGCTTGTCGACGGAGGACCAGACGGAGTGCGTGAAGCGGCTCGGATGGCTCAACATCCTGGATCCTTTGCAGGCGGATCGCCAGTACCCGCCACTCGACTTGGGGATCCACGACGAACGCGAACTCGTGCAGATTCTGGCTCATCTTGCGCTCCAAGAAGGCGTACGTCTTCGCTTCTATCGCCTCGTACTCTATGTTTTTAGAACTGACAGACTTCTCTAAATTGTAGGCTTCCTGTTGGCAAGACGCTTCCTATCACGGGAGCGTTGCCGCCGCCGACAAGGAGGCCGAACCTACAGGTGAAGACGAGAGCCTGGTAGCTCTCCCCCCTGCTGGATGGGGGCGGTCTGATGCCGTAGGGGCCGACAGTTTGAAACATCACGGCACCGTTTGTCTCCGTTATCATTCGACTGGAGCCAGTCAAGACAACGGTGAAGACCTGGAGGAGTCGTGCGAGGAGGAAGCGCCAGTAGACACCCACCGAGACGCCGCGAGGCGAGCGTTAAGGTGTCGCGTGCTCTGTGGCTCGCGGCTCTTCCTATGAATCCTTTGAACGGCACCCACTTATCTGTAGGGTCTGCAGACCTTGGGATCTCACACTCGAGCGTTTCCGTGGGATCTCACATGTACGACACGCTGCTGAGATCCTAGATACACACAAAATCAATCACTATGCATTCTCATTCGAAGCATCAGATGCAGCTATCGCTAGCCAGTGGATAAGTTTCAGCTCATTGGGTACCAACTCAGCTGTTGCTCGCGCCGTGACTGCTCTCCATCCAGAGGTCACCGTTCGCTCAGACTCGGATGGAAAGCCACTTGGTCGATGTATCGGACTCGGAGCTGGTCTGTGCTGCGCCAGAAGGGGGGTGAGGGCTTAAGAAAGGACCCCTTCCAGCGGACTTGCCTCCTCCCATCAACCGGCACGTCTCCTCCAACTCCAACTCCATCGACCTCGGCCTCGATCCTCCATCATGTTCGGCTCCAAGCTCGTCCAAGTCGCCTCGTGCCTCGCGCTGTTCCTAGCCCCCGCTCTGGCGATCTCCTCTGCCAGCACCAAGTACTCCAGTCCGGGTCACAAGGACTGCAGCTCCGAGTCTGAAAGCGACGTGGCGCGAGCGGCCAGACTGGCGGACGAGGTACCTCAAGGTGGGCTCGGCCTTCTGGTGATCGACCAGCAGGTGAGTTTCCACCCGGGAGGCTCGCTGGCGATCCCCACGGCCAACGAGGACGCTGCTCGGATCGCCGCGTTCCTCACCAACCACTCGTCCGAGCTGGCGCAAGTGGTGCTCACGATGGACTCGCACCAACGATACCACATCGCGCACGGCATCTTCTGGGAGAACGACGCAGGCGAATCCCCCGAACCATACACATCCATTTCGGCCCAGAACATCACGGACGGCGTGTGGAAACCCCGCGACTCGAGTCTGGACGACTACGTGCTGGCGTACACGCAGTCACTGGAGGCGAGTGGCAAGTTCTCGCTCACGATCTGGCCCGAGCACTGCGTGATTGGCTCGCCGGGCCACAACATCGTGCCGGACGTGCTCGCGGCGGCGCTGGAATGGACCAAGGAGTCGCTCACGCCCATCCAGTACGTCATGAAGGGCAGCAACCCGTTCACAGAGCACTACTCGGCGCTCAAGGCGGAGTACGAGCTCCCGTATGACCCCTCGACCAGGTAGGACCTTCGATTCCTGTGAGTTGAGGTGGCTTGGCAGTCTACTGACCTCTTCTGACCTGCGTTTGTGCCTTTGGAATTGTCGAGCAGCCTCAACACGGCGCTGATCAAATCGCTCCAACACGCCGACAAACTCGTCATCGTGGGCGAAGCTCTCTCGCACTGCGTGAACTACACGGTCCGCGACCTCGTGGATGCCTGGCCGGCCGAGAGACTGAGCGACCTGGTGATTCTGACCGACTGCTCGTCCCCCGTCACGGGCTTCGAAGCGGAGGCCGAGGTACGCTTGCCCCTTGCATTGGATTGCTCTAGCTCTGGCATCATATGAAAGCGGAGCTAACTCGCTGTTCCACTCTATTGACGCAGCAATTTCTGGTTGACATGGCGGCCAAGGGCTTGACGCTCACGACCTCCACAGAGTTTTACATGTCTTAAAGACACCGAAGCCGGAGCTAGAGAGTCCAGCATCTGCTGTAAACGAAATCACAACTCACCTAGAAAAACGGAAGATCTATGAAGCCACGTCTGCTTTACCCTGTTCTGGCGGTTGCTCCTGCTCTACAGCTCGTCCTTGGCCTCCGCTTCCTCAGCGAACTCGTCCACGTCTTCGCCAGTCGCCGGCTCTTCGCTAGTGGTCTCAGTAGTCGGGATGCTCTCCAGATCGTCCACGGCCTCGGGCTGCGGCACCACGTTGGCGTCGTATACGCCAGTGTACGTCGGCAGCGTGAGTTTCGTCGGGTATACGCCACCGAAATGCACGGTGAGCTTGGTGGCCTCCTTCTCCCCAGCCGAGCCAAAGTCGGGCGGGCCAGCGACCCCCACAGACACACGAAGTTGGTGGTCGCGCTTCACCACATACGACGTCGGCTCGAAGCGCAGCACGGCCTCATAGACCTGGCCAGGCACGATCTCCCGACCATCAGCACGCTTGAACGAGTGGACGTGCGAGTCCGGCCGCAGTGTCTGGTGCACAGGATTCAGCAGCGCTTCCGTGATGTACGTGACACCCGGACGCTTGTTCTCGTTCTTGAAGGGCGGCGTGTAGTCCACGTCTTCCAGATACGCCACGAGGTTCACATCCGGCTGGTCCACCGAGAAGAAGAGCCGCAGCTCCGCCTCGCCCGTGAGTTCCGTCAGTGGCAGCTCGGGAGTCAGGAACGTCGCGTACTGCTCCGCCAATTGCGCGCGGTCGTGGTAGTACATGGGTCGCATGCCGAAGAGGTGGTCCAGCATATCCCAGCGAGAGACCGCGTCCAGAGACGGCTTCGTGCTCACATCCAGCGTCGTGTCACCCACTTCCGTCTCGACTTCATCCTGGAACTCTTGCCCAGCGCCCAAGTAGAAGACCTGGTCGCTCAAATACGCGGGCGGCCAGGTACTCGACTCCTTCCAGCGGTTGTGAGCCATCGTGAAGTAGTGCACGGGCTCCTCGCCCTCCACTTTGGCCAGTTTCCGGCGGTTGGCGTACATGTGATGATCGAAGAAGCGACTCACTTCGTCCAAATGGTAGAAGCACTTGTGCTTGGACACGGCGAACGGGTCGGCGTTGTCCACGCCGGCGTGGCTCCACGGTCCCAGAGTGAGTCGGTGGTGAGTCGAGTCCTTCTCGACCGCTTCGAGAGCTTCCTTGGACAGTGGAGGCAGCAGCGACGCCGTGTCGGCGTCCAGCGTGTTGGTCAGATACTGGAACAGCAAGATGCTGGAGCGAGCCACGCCCATCTCGAAGAAGCCGGCGGATGTCTGCAACGCGACGCCCGAGGCCGCAATGGCGCCAATGTGGCGAATGGCGTCCAGCTCTTCGAAGCTCACGCCGCTTTGCGCCAGTTTATCGTCGCGGAAGTGCACGTTCTGCAGCTCCTGGGCCAGATCTGAGTTGTTCAGGTGCTGGTAAATGTAGTTGTCGAACTTGGCATCGTCGTCGTCCACGCGATAGACATTGCCGCCAAAGTACTTGAGCATCAGTCGCGGCTTGAAGGTCGGGATGTGGTCCCAGCGCTGCTGCCGGTCCGTGGCGCCCGTGAACGACGCCCAGTCCGCCACGGCCTTGTCGTTCTTCACGCCGCCGGGGAACAGCGCGCCTTGGAACACGTCCACGGGGGCGCTATTCACCGACACGGCCTTGAGCGCCGGGTGGCCGCTAGCCGCCGCCAGCAACGCGCCGACGCCGTCCAAGCCCTGGCCGAACGCCGCCACCTCGCCATTGGACCACGGCTGCTGCGTGATCCACTCGATGACGTCGTAGGCGTCCTGCACCTCTGCGTCCGCGAACTCGTGCGTCTTGGAACCCGCCGAAGCGCCCGTGCCACGCACATCCACCGAGACCCAAGCGTAGCCGTTGGTCACGAACCGCTGGATGTAAGCGTTGACCCGCGGGTTCGTGAACTTGCGCGAGTATTGGGTGAAGATGTTGAACGGGAAGTCCAGGGTGTAGCCGCGGCCGTGGCGCGTGGGGAAGATCACAGTGGGCACGCGCTGCTCTTTGGCCCAGAGGTACTCGGCCAAGTACGTGTCCACGGCCAGGTCGGTGCCGTCCTGCGTGGCCACGTACTGCGTCTCGTGGTGCGTGGTCTTGGGGTCGAAGAAGCGCAGCGACTCGTAGCGCTTGCTGCCGAACCACGAGTGGTCGTTCACGTGCAGCTCGCAGGCCACGTGCTCCTCGCGGGACGTCAGGTAGCCGGCGAACTGGTGCGCCAAGGTGAGCGAGATCATGGAGAAGAAGGCGCTCTTCATGTAGTACTTGGTGTTGGCCGCCGCCTGCGTCTGGCCCGGGGAGGGCTCCGCCATCGTGTCGAGGCGCTGGGGGCTGGCGAGGAGTGGAGGGGCTTGGAGAAGAGCTCCGAGCGGAGCGACTTGAGGAATGAGGAGGTTCTGGTCATTGCGGGCGGAGCTGCTCGCTGTGATGTCGATAGTCAAGGGTGCGCTGGCGGAGACGGTTGAATCGGTTTGGACAGGGTATGTGATGTCAAAGGAATCCAAGTCAGGAAGAACGGAAAGATCGGAGGGATTATCAGATTACGAAGGTTTGCATTCAGTTCGGAAGGTTTGAAGGCGGGGTCTGGCATGTGACTGTGGACGAGAAAGGGGGAGTGGGGAAGATGGGCGAGGGGGCTACTTAACGGAGGAAGCGTACCGTACATGCCGTATTTGGGGGTCTCATCGCGGAGTGACGCAGCGACGTCAGTCAGAATGTGGCAGTAGCTCACACCAGCGCCGTTAAGTCAACATCGACACCACGTCGACTGCAACCTCCGCTGCGATTGCCGAGCTGCTTGTTATCCAGATGTGGCCGTCAATCGCGAGAGGCAGCCATGTGAAGCGGGACCTCAACGGCGAATGACGTGGCGTTGTGATTGGCTCGCCCGTCATGACGAGGCAGGAGAGCGCGGCGTGGGCGAGCGAGACCACCGAGGGCACGCGCTCTCGCACTTCGGCCGCTCGCTCTCTGCGCCGTGACGGGCAGTCACTACAGATGGACGCTTGCCAAGCATTTCCAATCGTTCAGTTCAAATCCCTCCCGTTTCTGATATGCTTCTCCCATCTAGCGATTTGTAAGGGATTGCTGCGTGATCAACCTCTTCAAAGCGCACTTAAGCATTCTATAAGCTCTCGCAGGGATTTCGACTCCCCATCCCCCATCCACGCGCGCCACGTCACGCCATCAGTCGAAATAGAACACGTGTTTTCAGCCAATCAGCAGCAAGTGATCCCATGCGATCTATCTCGATATGGCTACATGTCCTTCATTCGAAAGAAGGACATTCGTTTGAGTGACATCCTACCTCGTCGTCGCAGTCAGCAGCACCTGCACGCTGACGATGGCCTGCGTCACCGTGTCCAGCACCGGCACGAGCTCGTACGCTGTCACGGGGAAGGGCTTGACTTGGGGACGCAGCGTCGTCATCATGGCCTCCACGTCCACCGTCCCACTCGCAGAATCGGCGAAGCAAACGTGCAGCGCATCCCACTCCGACCGGGTCATCGAGACGCCAGCACCGCCAGGCTCCGTGCCCAGCGTCCGCTCCAACTCCAATCGCGACAGCAACAGTCTTCCATCCTCCTCGTCCTCTTCAGCTGATCTCCCGTGCCCGATGCTGGCTCCGAATAACGCACGACTGGCACGAGCCACGTCCACCCGCCACGACGCGTCGACAAAGGTCCACAGCAGCTGCCGGATCTTCAAGCGGACAGCTCGAGGTAGCTCCGAAGCAAAGTCGAAAGCTGGTGATGACTGGTCTCCGCTGTTCTCTCTCCTGGCATTGCTATCACCTGCGTGTTGGTCCTGATCCTTCCCATTTCCATGTGGACGAGTGTCGATTACTCCAGTGAGCACTTCCTTGCGAACAAAGACGCTCTGCAGGTCCATGCGGAGCTTGCCGAACACTTGGGCTTCGGTGCATCCGACGGGAGTCGCCACGCTCTTGCCGATCCAGTGGGCGTAGTGTTCGCTGCTCATCTCGTGTGCAGACGCACCGGACAGCTGGAAGCCCCAGCGATGGCCCTCCTCGTCCATGTGCAGCGCATGCACCGACAGGTTCGCGGCGGCACTCGCGTGCAGTTCGCCAGTCAACGCCAGCGTGCTGAACGCCCGCGAGCACACGTTCACGGGCTGCGAGAACGCTGTCAGATGGCCTCGCCCGGTCAACGTGAGCGACACCGCGGCCCTCGGTGCCTTGCGAGAGAGCTCCAGCATGCCCTGCAGCTTCTGCGCGCGCGAGCTGACCGTGCTGAGGTCGTGGCATACGCCGAGTGCGCCCGAGATCTGGCGCGTCAAAATGGGTAGCGTGCTGAGCTCTTCGCTGCGAACACCAGCCGTGACGGCCGCGTGGTTCGGAGGGAAGAGCAGAACCAACACACCCGCCACCTCCAGCCCATTGCTGTGCCACACAGGACACGCCACCACGGCATGCCGTGTGAAGCCCAGCCGCGTGTCGGAACGCGTCGCCAGCAGCGTGTACGCATCCAACGGCGTCCTCCGACGAGCTGCCGACGCCCGGCGACTTCTGCTTTGCCGCCGACTACTATCACGCACCGCGTCCGGTTGAGTATCCGCTTCTTCTTCCTCTTCGACGACCCAGTTCTTGACGATCACGGCACTGCTGCGCATCAGAACTTGGTGAAAGAGCCCTTCGCTTGTTGGAGCACGAAGCGTTTGGTCCATAAGCACTGACAGCTGGCGCACCTGCGTTCCAAGCGACGATTTGAAGCTGATTGCGCTCCTGCCGCTGCTGTCGGCCGCCTCACGGGGGCTGCTTGGCGTAGCATTCGATGGGGACGATCTCCCTGCGGCGGAAGGCGCTGCATCTGACGCCACTTTGGACGTCCACATGTGTCGTTCGCGCTCTCTATCGCTGGGATGCCCGCTGTCCTCCCAGAGGTAGAGGTGAGCCGTGGTATCGTGATCGAAGATGTTGGTGCAGGCGTTGTAGACAGCGTTGATGACACCAACGACACTCATCTCTTTGAAGAGCGACATGGAGGCATCCAGCAGCAACGCGATCTGCTCCTTCTGACGCAGCATGCGCTGTTTTTCCAGGATGGACGCCAGCACACTGCAGCTTTGACTCTGCACGATGGACAGGAACAGGTCGTTCGGGTCGAAGCGGAGCTTGCGGCCTTTCGTGTTCACGAGCTGCAGCAGCCCCACGAGTTTCTGCCCCGAGTCTCCAGTTGACAAGGACGAGGGCAAGCAACCAGTGACGCTGGAGCTACCGATCCCCGAGATGCCGCATTCAGGCTCTTCGATCAGCAGAGGCGCGAACAAAACATTGCGCGCCGTCAGGCCATTGAGGCTGTCGATGAAGGCGTTGTACTGCGGGGCGGTCGACAGGTCGTTGACGATGAGGAGCTGCTGCGAGCGCACTGCTTCGTCCAGCAACGAGCCGTGGTATGTGGATTCCGCCAATACGATTCGATGGCGGCGCTTGTGGTGGAACGTGACCAGTTCTTTCGTGGTCGGATCCACGACGTACACCGCGGCGCCTTCGACGCCGATGATCTGCTCGGCCGCCACACCCAAGCTCACCACCGCTTCCACCATGTCGCCGTCGGCGATGAGCTTGCCCACGTTCCAGCAGAGCTCCTGGTTCTTCTGGAAGAGCTGCGAGTTGTCAATAGCCAACGCGATGAGCTTCGAGATCGTATGCAGCAAGAACTCGTCTTTGGCTCGGAACGGCGCGCCTCCAGACTTGTTGATCACTTGCACCACGCCAAGCAGTTTCTGTTCCATCGGCTGTTGCGGCTTCGAGGTGCCTGATTGAGTGAACTCTTGGGGTCCATTTCCACTGGCGCTGGCGCGTCGAGTCACCGGTTTCTCAGCGGCACGGGTGTTCGAGAGAATGGGCATCGTCAACATGCTCTTGGTGCGGTAATGCGTCTTCTGGTCCCACGCTGAGTTGAATCGCGGGTCGTCGTAGGCGTCCGGGATGTTAATGGACTGTAGCGTCTCGGCCACG
>MBAC02002938.1:0-10600 GCA_001712635.2 Nothophytophthora sp. Chile5 | reverse complement strand
AGCGTTCGATCAGCGACACGCACGTGCTCTTCCCCCCGCCACTCGGTCCACAGAACGCCACCGTTTGGCCCGCTTCGACGACGAGGTTGTACTTGCGGAGCACGCTCACTTCGGGTCGCGTCGGGTATCGGAAGTGGACGTTCTTGAACTCGATCCGGCCCTGCAGCTTGTCCGGTCGCAGCCCACTCTCGTCGAACGAATCGATCGGAGGCTCGAGGTCTCGGATCGCCACGATGGATCGCCCTGCTTTAATCGCGTTGTCGGAGTCTCCCAGGAAGGACGCAGCGCTTCCGACGCCTTGAGCGGACATCATGATGGCCATCAACGTGCGCATGAGCTCCGCAAAGGTAATGTCTTTGTCGTCCACCAGCTTCCCACCGTACCAAAAGATGAGCGCGTACGTCGCAAACACGATGAACGAACTGAATCCGAGCGCGAGACCGTTCATCCGCGCTTCCCGGCGTCCACTGGCCAGCGGTTCCTCCAGCAGGTCCGAAAATTTCGTCGTCAGGGGCTTCTCCAAGCCCATGGAGATCACCGTCCGGATATTACTGAGCGCCTCGGACGCATGCGCTCCAACCTCCGACAGTTCATCGGACAGCGTGGCTCCCTGTCGAATATGACGCATGCGAATCACTTGGCCAGCGATCAGCAACGGGAACACTGCGAGCATCACCAACGTTAACAGCCAACTGCCCGTGGTGAAGGAGATCACGAGCGCCGCGACAAAGGTGAACGCCGCCTGGACCACGCGACCCTGGGAATCGCCCGAGATCATTGCCACTTTCGTGGCATTCGTGGACAAATCCGCCGTCAACGCTCCCGTCGCGTTCTTCTTTTCGTCGAAAAAGGCGATATTCTGGCGGCAAAGCGCTGTGAAGTGGATGCCACGCAACCTCGAAGTGAGTTTCTCCGCCATGTACCGGAAACAGAAATTCTGCGTCGTGTTCGTGAAGAACAGCACGACTGCGCCCGCGATGTAGCAGACGCCATAGACCGTGATGTCACTCGAGAGGTCGTCCAGGTACGACTGCAAGCCGTAGGTCTGGTAGTTTGTATACGCCGTGGTCATACTGGCAACCATTTGGCTGATCAGAATGGCTGAACAAGGCATCGAGAAGCCATTCACAGCCGCGGCGACCAGTCCAGTGATGAAGTACTTGCGTTCCGGACGGCTGAACTCCAAGGCGTCTACAATCGTGAACTTCCCTTGCGCTGCCTCTTCGTTCGCATCCTTCACAAGCTCCAGACCAGCGAGACGATCGCTCCCGATGGACCGACTGCTCAACTTTCGAAGCATGTTCGACTCCTGGCCGACAATCTGCGCTTCAGCAAAAGCCGAAGCGGCTGCTTGCGCTTCCTCTTGCGCCTTCTCCTCCTGGATCGTGTACAAATTCCGGTACACACCGTCTTCAATCGCCACCAGCTCGTCGTGAGGACCTTCTTCCACCACGCTACCGCCACTCACAACCACGATCTTGTCCGCTCGACGAACGGTACTGAGGCGGTGAGCGATCACCAGCGTCGTCATCTTCGTCTTGTCCATCAAATCGTTCAGCGCAGCCTGCACCACCCGTTCGCTCTCGGCATCCAACGCGCTGGTCGCTTCATCCAGTACCAGGATTTTGGGTTCACGGACGATGGCTCGCGCGATGGCCACCCGCTGCTTCTGACCTCCCGAGAGTGACACGCCCTTCTCGCCCACTAATGTATCATAATTCTCCGGCAACGACATGATGAAGTTGTGAGCGTTGGCACGCTTGGCCGCATCGACGACTTGTTCACGTGTGATGCCTTCAACACTCGCCGCAATGTTCTCCGAGATGGTGGTGGCGAACAGCACAGGCTCCTGGGACACCAGTCCGATCTGAGAGCGCAGCCACTTGACGTTCAGCGTCTTGATGTCCCGTCCATCAAGCAAGATTGAGCCTTCTGTCGGGTCGTAAAACCGCTCAAGCAGCGAGATCAACGTGCTTTTGCCTCCTCCACTGGCCCCGACGAACGCGACGGTCTGCCCGCTCTCGATGGTGACGTTGTAGTTGTTCAAGATCTGCACGTCTGGTCGACTGGGGTACGTGAAATTGACGTTGACCGCTTCAATCCGACCTGCGCACGAGCCTGGCACCGCTCCTTCGTCCTCCTCGGACGCATCAATAGCCGAACTCGTGTCCAAAATCTTGTAAATCGCGGCAGCGGCGCCCTTAGCCTCAGCGACGGCCGTGATGTTCGGCGAGATCTGCGAGAGCGAGATGGTGCCCATCAACACGCCAAAAAACGCCTGGAACACCGTCCCGGGCGACGCCTCGGCTCTCGCCACCTTGGAGCCACCATACCAGAGTCCAGCCGCATACATGAGCCACACGCTGCCCATCATACAGCCGAAGACGCAGGCCGACCGCTTGCAGATCGCGATGTTACCAGTTTCCACGAGCACTGCTCGTTCATTGTACTTGTCGATAGCGCGCTTCTCACCATTGAGCGAAGACACCGTGCGAATGGAACCCAGTGTTTCCTCAGCCACAGCTCCAGCCTCCGCGTACATCTTCTGGGACAACACGGCGCGTTTCCGGAAGAGCTGCACCATGTACTTGAGCGAGAGCACCATACAAGGCATGACACAAGCCATCACCAGACTCATATCCCAGCCACGTGCGAAGCCGATGATGTAGCCCACGAAGAACTGACACGTGAACTTGATCGAGTCACTGAGTTTCTGCCCCATGCCGTCCTTGATCTTCACTGTGTCACCAGTAATGCGACTCGACAGCTCGAAGGCGTCGCTGCTGTCGTACCAACTCACGTCCATATACAGCATGTGGGCGAACACTTGTGCTCGCAGCGCCTTCATCTGGCGCTCGGCCGAGTTGCAGAACAGGATGTAGGCCAAGCAGTCGGTCACGAACAGCGCTACTGCAATAAAGAAGTAGTAGAGCGCTGCTCGGTTCACAGCATCGCGGTCCACGCCGCCGTCGGCCTGTGCGAACGCATTGATGGCTGTACCGAACACCAGCGCCATGCACGGGAAGATGGAGCCATTGAGGCCGGCCATAATCGCTCCCAAGACCAGCTGCAGTTTATCCGAAGGCGTGGCGAACCGATAGAGCTCCAAGAACGATAGGGACTTCGCATTCGCCAACTTTTCGGTCGCGGTTTGCTGCAATTTCGCCGCGAGAGACGCCGAACTGTCGCTGCGGCTCTTGGTGGAGGCCTTGGGGACCGCGTTAGAGCCCCGAGGCGTCAGTAGCGGCGCGTAGGACGTCTGGGACGGCCTGTCGAGCGGGGAGGAAGGCGACTTGGACATCTTGGTGATGTCTTTCGCTTGCGCGTTAGCCATCCAAATCCCGAATGAGTGAGACCGGCCACTGCGGCTTTGTTGCCGTAAACTGACAGGGATTCGGTTTGGCAATCAACAGTCGAGCCAGGAATGATGGTGTGGCGTATAGTTGATGTATAGTCAATCCCCGACCCCTCCGCAGAAAACGGACGAGAGCCGCTATTTCGCTACTTTTACGGCAAGTTTTACGGCAAATCGCCGTGAAATTCTGAAATTGTCTAATCGAGTGGATGGAACCCCATCCCTATATCTTGGCACCCCTCACAGACAGACACTGCAATTTGCATGGCGGATGAGTGGAATCAAGATCACAACGGCTCGGATCCTTCGAACGCCTGCATCACCCAATCCGGCACGTCAGCACCGCAACTGGTGAGTCCCAGCCTGGATGACCGAGGATGAGTGGACAGCGTTTCGTCCATTCTTTTTTTCGGTAACGTTCGAAAAACACTCATCAAGTTGACAACCGGCAAAGTATACGCTGAAGATGGATAACTGTCCGGATAACGTGTGGCTTTCGGCCACAATCATGACTCCTGCGTGATTATGCGTTGACGTGCTGCGCAAAGATGACGCTTCGTTTTGATCGAAATGACGAAAGAGGGTACGTATGCTACATGATGTGCGATCATGTGCTCAACTGAAGCGATGTGTCGACTTTGTGTTGGCAACGTCCTGTGCCACCTGCGACGGAAACACCTCTACGAGGAAGCAGATGATGCATGAAGGCGTCGCAACGACCCGAAGCAAGCGACGACAGAAGTCTAGTCCAGTGACGTGGTGTTGTTGTACAGGTAGAGAGGTGGATGTGCCATTCCAGCGTCCTCCAGAATCTCAGATGTTACACGCGACGATAGGGGAGACCGTCGGAACGGCAGACAAGCACATGACGTGAGCCCACCGAGGGGGGTTGCGCCAAGAGAAAACCCTCTTTGGGTCGAGCAAGCTGTTGCTGCTAGGCGATGGTGCCTTAAGCACTGGCGCGGGTTTCGAAGGAGACAGAAGGTTGTGCTCTTCATTGTCCATTTCCCTTGTTACTCTGCTGGATGTTCGTGAACAACAGCGCTGGTAAAGCACCCGCTTGCACCGTTTCAGATGTCTACATGTCCGTACATGTGCGGCAAGATAGCAGGAATGCACCTGCACACACCATTTACTTCAAGTAGTTTATCACAACGATAGGATATTCTTGATGGTGCCGGAACTTACAACGCATCTATATCTAGGATGACGCCGACTCCACCAGTCCAGCGTAGATGCCGTTGAGTACGAGTAGCTCCTGGTGCGTCCCCTGCTCCGCCACCTTGCCGCCACTCACCACGCAGATCTTGTCCGCACGACGAATCGTCGACAGTCGGTGCGCAATGACGATCGTCGTGCGCCGCTTCAGCGCCACCACCTTGTCCAGCGCCTCCTGCACCACCTTCTCGCTCTCCGAGTCCAGCGCGCTCGTGGCCTCGTCCAGCAGCAGCAGGTTCGGGTTCTTCAGGATGGCGCGCGCGATGGCGATGCGCTGCTTCTGGCCGCCGGACAGCTGCTCGCCCTTCATGCCCACCTGCGTCTCGTAGCCGTCCGGGAACTGCGTGATGTAGTCGTGCGCGTTGGCCATCTTGGCCGCCGCCTCGATCTCCTCTTGGCTCGGCTTCTCCTGCAGACCGTACGCGATGTTGTCGGCGATGGTGCCGATGAACAGCGTCGGCTCCTGACCCACCAGCCCGATCTGACTGCGCAGCCAGTTCAGGTTCAGCTCCTTGAGGTTGTAGCCGTCCATGAAGATCTCACCAGCCACCGGGTCGTAGAACCGCTCGATGAGCGAGATGATCGTGCTCTTGCCACCGCCACTCGGGCCACAGAACGCCACGGTCTGGCCAGCTTCGATGGTGAGGTTGTAGTGCTTCAGCACGTTGATCTCCGGCCGGGTCGGGTAACGGAAGGAGATGTCCACGAACTCGAGCTTGCCCACGAGCTTGGCTGGTCGGAGTCCTTCTTGGCTGAACGAGTCGATAGGGGTAACACGGTCATGCAGCGCGAAAATGGTCGAGCCAGCCTTGAAGGCCTTCGGTGCATCACCCAGGAACGTCGACGCGCTGCTGACGATTTGGATCGACATCATAATGGACATCAGTGTGCGCATCATGTCGCTAAAGCCAATTGTGCCGTCGTTCACTTTCTGGGCTCCAAACCAGAAGATCAATGCGTACGTCGCCATCATAATGAAGGAGCTGAAACCGAGCGAGAGACCGTTGATCTGCGCTTCCTTGTTGCCCTTCTTGAGTGGCTCTTCCAGCAACTCGTCAAAGATGTCCGCAGACTTCTGTTCGATGCCTAGCGCGGCAACGGTCCGGATGTTGCTGAGAACTTCCGACGCGTGCGCTCCAGGAATGGCCAAGTCGTCCGAAATTGTGCCGCTCCCTTGCATTTGCTTCATGCGTGCCACATGTCCAAACAGCAGGAAAGGCATGATTGCCAGCATGATGAGCGACAGCAGCCAGCTGCCGAATCCAAACGAGATCACCAGCGCAGCAACCAGCGTGAAAATTGCTTGAAACACCCGGGCCAGCGAGTCGCCAGAAAGGAGTGCAACCTTGGTGGCATTCGTCGCAAGATCAGCAGTCAATGCACCAGTGGCGTTGTCCTTTTCGTCGAAAAAACCGACGTTTTGACGAACGAGACTCTCGAAATTGGTGTTGCGCAAGCGCGAAGTCATCTTCTCCTCGATGAACTTGAAGCAGTACGTTTGCATGTACATGAAGATGGCGATAACTGCGGCACCCACGAGGTACAGAATGCCATAGAGCTCCACATCGTCGTACAACTTGCTCAAGTGAGCCCGGTCACCGGTAGTCTGGTACAACCCGTATTGTTCTGTCATGGAAGTGATCATGCCAGTGATCAGCAGTGCCGACGCTGGCATGGCGATGCCGCCCACGCATGCGCCGATGAGACCAATGATGAAGTAGGTGAGCTCAGGCTTGGAGAGCCGTGCGACATCCATCAGGCCGAACGGCTTCTTCTCCAGAAAGTTGGTCTCCACGGCGCTCACGGAAATGTCCGTCCTTGCAGACGTTGTACTCATCGTCCGCGATAGCTTCAAGCCGCCATAGCTTTCCTCTGCCTCTCGCTTGTCTGCCTCCTCCTGCTCCTCCTTGGTGCGAAGTTGCTGGATGCGGTACATGTTCTGGTAGATACCGTGCTCGATTGTCAACAAATCGTCATGCGTGCCACTCTCTACAATGTGACCCTCGTTGAGCACCACGATCTTGTCGGCATGACGGATCGTACTCAAGCGATGGGCGATCACCAGCGTCGTCATGTTCGTCGTGGCCATGAGGTCATTCAGCGCCGCCTGCACGATCTTCTCGCTCTCAGTGTCCAGAGCGCTCGTGGCTTCGTCCAGCACCAGGATGTTGGGCTTGCGCACAATGGCACGAGCA
The DNA here is from genome assembly GCA_001712635.2 of Nothophytophthora sp. Chile5. Taxonomy (NCBI): domain Eukaryota; phylum Oomycota; class Peronosporomycetes; order Peronosporales; family Peronosporaceae; genus Nothophytophthora; species Nothophytophthora sp. Chile5. Next base: position 3,832 of record MBAC02002938.1, on the reverse strand, counting down.
ATCGCAACGCGCTGCTTCTGGCCGCCAGAGAGCGATACACCCTTCTCACCCACCAACGTGTCGTAGTTCTGCGGCAATGACATGATGAAGTTGTGTGCGTTAGACAACTTGCATGCCGCGATAGCGTCCTCGCGAGTCACGTCGTTGCCGCCCATGGCAATGTTGTCGAAAATGGACGTCGCGAACAGCACCGGCTCCTGCGAGACCATGCCGATCTGTGAGCGCAGCCACTTGACGTTCAACGTTTTCACATCACGTCCATCCAGATACAGCGTGCCGCTAGTCGGGTCGTAGAAGCGCTCAAGTAGTGCGATCAACGTGCTCTTGCCGCCGCCACTCGAACCGGCAAACGCCACGGTCTGTCCGCTTTCGATAGTTACGTTGTAGTCGCGAAGGATTTGCGCATCAGGGCGACTCGGGTACGTGAAGTTGAGATTCACAGCCTCGATCTTGCCCAAGCACGCCTCGGGGATAATGCCGTCATCGTCCTTCTCTGCATCGATCACGCTGGGCGTGTCCAGGATGGCAAACAGCTCCTCAGCAGCACCAGCTGCTTTGGAAACAGCGGTGACATTGGGAGAAATCTGCGCTAGCGACCCCGTACCCATGAGCACGCCAAAAAACGCGGCAAACACGTCGCCGGGCGTCGTATTGCCCCGCGAGGCCTTCCAGCCGCCGTACCAAAGGCCGATGGAGTACATGACCCAGATGCTTCCCAGAAACATGGAGAACACCACAGACGTCATTTTGTGCAGCGCAATGTTCTCCTTCTCGGCCTCGAACACCTTGTCCTCGAATTTGTCAATGGCTCTCTTCTCACCATTGAGCGACACGACGGTGCGAATGGAGCCAAGCGTCTCTTCGGCGACGGAGCCCGCCTCAGCGTACACCTTCTGGGCCCAATCGGATTTGATGCGCAACGTCTTGATCAGCCACGCCAGCGAAATGCTCATGAAGGGCATGACAGCCGCCATGACCAGCGTGATGTCCCAACCGCGCACAAAACCGATGATGAAGCCCACCACGAACTGGATCGCGAACCGGAACGAGTCTCCAAGCTTCTGACCCATGCCATCCTTGATCTTGACCGTGTCGCCTGTCAAACGACTCGAGAGCTGAAGAGCATCGTGTTCGTCATACCAGGCAATATCCAAGTACAGCATGTGCTTGAGCGCTTCACTACGCAGCGCCTTCATCTGTCGCTCAGCGCTGTAGTAAAATGCCACGTACGAGAAGTAATCGGTGAAGAACATGGCGACGGCGATGATGGTGAAGTCCAGCGCCGCTGAGTTCACGGCGTCTAAGTCGACAGGAATGCTCGTGAAACCCGTGAGCACATCGCCGAACACGATGGCCATAAGCGGGAACAGGGCGCCATTGGCACCGGCTGCGATCACGCCGAGGGTCAGCAGTGCCTTATCGAATGCCGTGGCGTATCGATACAGCTGGCCGAACTTAAAGGACACGGGGCCTTCGTTGGCGATCTTCGTGCGGAGACTCGGCTCCTTGTCCTTCTTGGAGTCAGAGCTGCCGGACTCGCTGTTGGTGTCGGGTTTCTTCTTCAGCTGCTTCCCTTTCGCCGGCGCGTCGGCCACATCCACCGCCACAGCGCGAGGGGTCTCCACGCGCTGATAAGCGCCGTCAGCAGGCGACTTCATGGGGTTGTCGTCCACGCCACCCAGACTCGGCATGGTGGCGATTCTCAACGAGCTTCGTGCGGGTAAAGCGCTATGTAGAGTTCAAACGCGCAGCCTCGCCCCCTTCACTTGCTTTACGTCTCGTGCTTGCGGACTCGCGGGCGACTTTCGAAATGGCCTTTGGGGGGCGGGCGCGCGCGGAACCAAAGGGAAACGATGGCGACCATCATTCCGATCGTTGATGTCCTAATCGCGAAGGTGCGACAGGAAAGTTGCGGCACATCGGGAGCCGATGCCACATCTTTGCACGATCCGTGGCCGCTTTCGGGACGTTCTATGTGCAATCCTGGAATTACATATGCTTCGTCAGTGTCAACGTATTAATCGAATATAAAGGGTATTCTTATATTGAGGACAGATCACCCAACCCGTTCAGCTTTATTGGGGAGGTCAAGAATTGTTCACATGTCAGCTTGCAAAGGCCACAACGAAATCCTTCCTAGCGTCGTTTGTTGTTGCTTTGCTATCCATAAGTAGCACTGAGCTGTATACTATCGTATTCGTTTTAACAGGGCCAGTTTGCACTAATCGTGTGGTCGAGTTCGCGGCTGGTGGGACTGGTCGATTGCGCCGGTGCCCTCAGCGCAATCAAGGTGGTGTTCCCTGCTGCATAATCTACAAACATAGAGAGGTATTGGTTTAACAGTCATACATCTTTCACAATCTCTTTCCGCTTCCAAGCACTGAACAGACGTGATCCCACTCCTACGGTGGTCGTGACAGCGAAATAATTGGATCGACATGCCATTTCCTAACCTCTCACATCAAAAGGAGGTTGTTGGTCCGTGCCTGGATATGGTCATCCCTTGCTATTTACATGTACTTCAAATATTGCCGTCATAAAGCCATCGTGCTGATACATGTGCAACACAGCAGCACCCGTCTCAATATCTTCGGAGGAGCGAGTTGTGCCCTTTTCAGTGGTGCAGCGGGCATCTCTTACCGTTTTGGCGTCAACAGGGCCAGATGTAATCAGCGATTCACTGCCGAGAGGGAGTCCAGTCGTCGATATGCATTATTGCAGGTTGAATGTTGTTCCAGCGGAAGCTTTCCCCGAAGTCGATGTGTGGCCGAAGGAATGTTGGACGCTGGTGACAGCACACACACATTCTGTCGAAGATTTAGTGGGACGATGCGTCACGCATTGCCAATACATGTACCGTACGAAACGGTTGGCGGGGTCCGATTTCCGGTTGAGTGCGAAGATCTTTCACCGCCGGAACGGGAATTGCCGTCCACGAAGTTGCTGAATACGTATCGGTATGCAAACACGAACGAATGCGTGTCTGCCAAATATTTGAGTTTCACTTCTGGTTGTCGTCAAATGATTGGATGGAATGCAACTCGAGCTTCAACAATGGAATGAAGGTAGTCCCGCAAGCATTCACTCATTTTAAGCATTGTGGCCCTTTATTTGGAAGCGGCTCGTGACTGTCTACCAGCATTCTGCCCTGAACCGCATTCGACTGAGTAGATCATCTAAACCGAAACTCATTCTAGATCAAGCATGTTATCTAGGACGACGCCGACTCCACCAGTCCAGCGTAGATGCCGTTGAGTACGAGTAGCTCCTGGTGCGTCCCCTGCTCCGCCACCTTGCCGCCACTCACCACGCAGATCTTGTCCGCACGACGAATCGTCGACAGTCGGTGCGCAATGACGATCGTCGTGCGCCGCTTCAGCGCCACCACCTTGTCCAGCGCCTCCTGCACCACCTTCTCGCTCTCCGAGTCCAACGCACTCGTGGCCTCGTCCAGCAGCAGCAGGTTCGGGTTCTTCAGGATGGCGCGCGCGATGGCGATGCGCTGCTTCTGGCCGCCGGACAGCTGCTCGCCCTTCATGCCCACCTGCGTCTCGTAGCCGTCCGGGAACTGCGTGATGTAGTCGTGCGCGTTGGCCATCTTGGCCGCCGCCTCGATCTCCTCTTGGCTCGGCTTCTCCTGCAGACCGTACGCGATGTTGTCGGCGATGGTGCCGATGAACAGCGTCGGCTCCTGACCCACCAGCCCGATCTGACTGCGCAGCCAGTTCAGGTTCAGCTCCTTGAGGTTGTAGCCGTCCATGAAGATCTCACCAGCCACCGGGTCGTAGAACCGCTCGATGAGCGAGATGATCGTGCTCTTGCCACCGCCACT
>MBAC02002935.1:0-10055 GCA_001712635.2 Nothophytophthora sp. Chile5 | reverse complement strand
CTTCCTGATCCCGTGGCTGCAGCGCCCGCTTGTCATGGACGTGCGCACGCGCCCGCGCACCTACGCGTCGCTCACCGGTACCAAGGACCTGCAGATGATCAACATCTCCATCCGTGTGCTGTCCAAGCCCGACCGCTCGCGTCTGCAGTGGCTGTACCAGAACCTTGGCCTCGGTATGTGCGGGAATCGCGTGCCTTCCGCTGAGAATTCCGGCGACTGACTCTCGTTTTGTTGTGAATATGCAGACTACGACGACAAGGTGCTGCCGTCCATTGTGAACGAAGTGGCCAAGCAGGTGGTGGCGCAGTTCACGGCTGCCGAGTTGATCTTCCAGCGTGACCACGTCAGTCGTCTCATCATTGAGAACCTGGTACGTCTCCTACGCTCGCTTGCCTTCGGCTTTAGTCGAAGATGTGCCTTGTTTCCTATCCGGAGCTAACAATCGGCTGCTCTTCCATTCGCCCTTCAACAGAAACGGCGTGCGGACCGCTTCGCCATCATGCTGGAGGATGTCTCCATCATCCACTTGACCTTCGGCTCGGAGTACACGGCGGCCATTGAGGCCAAGCAGGTGGCTCAGCAGGACGCCGAGCGTGCTCGCTTCATCGTGGAGCGCGCGCTGCAGGAGAAGAAGAGCACGGTCATCCGCGCGCAGGGTGTGTCCAAGTCGGCCGAGCTGGTCGGCGAGGCCATCAAGAACAACCCGGCCTTCGTGCAGCTGCGTCGCCTGGACGCCGCCAAGGAGATCGCCACCGTGATCTCTCGCTCGGCCAACAAGGTCTACCTGAACTCGGACTCGCTGCTGCTCAACCTGCTGCACGACGCCGATCAGTCGTACGTAGCGCTATCTCTTTCTGTATCTGCCTGGCTTCTGCGTGGAGTCTAACTGGGAGGTCTCTGTCTGCCTCGCTTCTCCAGATACGGCAAGAAGAAGTAGAGCGTGTCAGAGGAGGATTCGTCACGAGCATGAGATGGTCATGGCGACAGGAAGAGGAACGCTGGGGTCGGCAGGGCCATTTAGCCCTCACCGATGCGACGGAAGCTTTAAATCGAACGAACCAATGGTGCATGCTTTATTCCAGAGACGACCGCGACGTGACCAGTTGCAGTTGGTCTGGGATCTGGATCCTTCGATGCCTTGCGCTGTTCAACGTGAACTGTCGTTGTTTTATTTCCCAGCTTGTTGGGTGGTAACATTTCAGCTGCAGTGTGGTAGACACGACAGTTTAGCTGGGACAGAGATCGTGCACGTCTGGTTCATGGGTTCTGTTCCTGGGGGTTGCCGCAATCTGAACCGCGGTTCGCTGACCTTAACCGGTTAATGTCGCAATCTCCTTCCGGAAGACCAGTGATTTCGTGCCGCTTCTCCCTCTCGTCAGCTTCAGAAGCGCAAGAGGGTGAAGCAATCGCAGCTTCGACTCGGCCGACGCGGCGACAGTCCTACCAGCGAGCAGCTTGCAACGTGCAGCGCACAGGCCGCAGCTCCCTCCGTCAGTAGCGAGATCAGCAGCAACGAGCACAATGGCGGGCCGCGACAGCAACTCGTGGAACACGGACGACCGGTGGCAGGACTCGAGCATGTCCTCCGGCTCGGGCTTCGACTCCAGCGCCACCAGCGGCTTGGAGTTCCCCGTGCTGCCCACGATCCCGTCGGGCAGCATCGACATTGGCTCCATCGCGCCTGTGTTCGGTGTGGCCGCCTACGATGACGACTCGGCCGACTATCTGGATTACGACAAGGCCGGTCGCCCGTTCATGGAGCAGATGAGCGGCTCGTGTGGCACCGCTTACTTCTCGGGTATCATCGGCGGCGGCGCTTACGGCGCGCTGAAGGGCTTTGGGCGCTCGCCAAGCACCAAGTTCAAGATCCGCATGAACTCGCTGATGAACGGCGCAGCTACGCGTGGGTCCAAGGCTGGCAACGCGCTCGGATGCTTGGGTAAGTGTCTTTTACACTGCGTTTGTCCATTGACAGACGGTTTGAGCGTAGATGGAGCCCTCGTGCTGATAGGAGTATGATCGTTGTGCCTTTATCTGCTTGCAGCGATGATTTACAAGGCGTTCGAGTACGTGGCGGACTCGGCGGAGATCGAGAACATCGTCAAGTTTGACCAGGTGACGCCTATCCTGGCTTCGGCGGCCACGGGCGTCTTCTACAAGTCGACGGCGGGCCCCAAGGCCATGGTACTGGCCGGTGCACTTGGTGCCGGCCTCATGACGGTGGTGCAGTTCGGAATCAAGCCTTTCTACCCGCGACTATAGACGCTTCCCTGCTTTGCCGCTGCTGTGCACGGACGCCAGATAGTCGCTGTCGACTGGGGGATGCGAACTCCGCCTCGCAGTGGCGGAGTCAGCTCGGCTGTGAAGAAGGAGAGAGCGCTACCAATGAAACACGGCTACTTAGAGGGAGGCGGAAGGAGGCGGAGCTGGAAATGTGCATGGTGCATGCAGTGCATATTTGGTATGTAAGTTAGTATAAAAGGTTTCGGAATGCAACTTTCGCGGTGGCAACGAGGCTGCAAAGGCTCCTTCCTGGATGCATGTGCATGGACTTCTCATGCGGCAAGAAGCGTGTTGCGCAGCACACAGCGGATGCATGTTGCTTGCAGCGGATCATCCGATTTCGGTGGTGTCCTTTCATGCCCCTTCCGGATATAGCACCTGCCTCCCGTCATAATTGCAACAGCATGCTGTTGGATAGGATCATCCCAATAGCTCAATTGCCCAAGATGCTGACAGCTTATGCTCAAGCGGGAGCTGCGTGCGCTCATGCTGGAGCCCTCGCGCGGCTGGGCTGCGAGTCCTCATTGCTATCTCCGCGTTTACCCAGCTCTGATGCCGTGGTGAACGGAGACAACGAGACTGAGGTGCACCAATTGCCGTCGCCAGGAATCGGGTTTCCAGCGGATGCAGCGGCGACCACGCCTCGTTACGAGGCGGATGCTGACCGCCGTAGTCCGGAGCTCCCGCACAGGGACCGCAATGGTAATCGCCATCGACGGTGTCGGTCCATTCAACGTGAAATCGGCCACAATTGATGCAGGAACTGGCCGAGGAGTCCTCGAGGAGATACGAGCCGGAGCTTCAGCTGCAGAACGACATGAATGAGAGCGGCCCTGCAACCACGATAGGAGTTGACCGCATGATCGGCGCCACCAAAGACGAAGGAGTGTGTGACAAGAGGCCATTGTGGAGCTGCAGCAGCAGCGCACGAAGATCCTGCGGCAAAAAGAGGTGATACCGGCAGCAGCTCGAGACTTTAGACAACAGCCCAACGAGGACAGCCACACTGGGGGTCGTGGAGGTGGCGAAGAGACTATTTCCAATACTAGCGGCGTAGCAAACGAGCAGAGGAAGCTGCGTCTTCTTACTGCCGCTAGAGTGCTGGATCTACAGCCACGTTGGCTGTACCGGAGTCCGCCCAACGCACTTAACGACGTCTTCTCTCTGCAGTTCGAGTTCGCCAAGACGATGCTCCAGCTGGCGAAACCAGTGCAGCCGCTGCATCCTTTCGATCCCCACATGAAGTAGGAGGCAAATGCATGTTGTTTACTTTAGAAAATGCAGTGGCGTTGAGCTCACTGGTGTTCATTCGACTGTTAATGGAGCACTGCACGCATTTTGCGCTGAGATCGCAAAAGACACGTAGTGTTCCATTAGCATCAAAAGGAAAACCAGTGAGTCCAACCACACACATGTACACGGCGGCGGTTCGTATCATCTCCTTAATCTATTCATGCACGGACTCGCTCGAGTCCAACGCCCAAAGCTGCCGTCACAGCACTTGGGCTCTTGGTCGCTGCACCTCCACTTCAGTCAGGCCCCAGGATTACTTGAAATGCGCCAGCGAGATCGGTGTGAAGCACGCATCCACCAAGCTGGTTGGTATCAACGAGCAGTCCAAGCGTGCGACGCCTTCTCCCTTCTCGTTTGCCGCTGCGCCAGCTCCTGCTGCCCCTGCTAGCTTGACTGGGTCTTCTACTACTACGGCTGCAGCGCCGTCAAGTTCGTCCTTCTCGTTTAGCGGCACTAGCGATATCCCAAGCCTTCCACGACGGCCACTCCGCCTGCTTCCAGCGGCTTGAAGCCGTTCAGCTTTGGCGCTTCAGCGCCGGCAGCTTCGACTGCAGTCCCGTCTAGCGCGGCTGCCCAGGACGAAGACGAGAAAACTGTCGGCCGCGAGGAGGCGACTGCCATTCTCAAGGTTTGTATCGCTCTACCCAACGCACATCGTGCGGACTGTCTTCTGTCGCTAACTTGTCTTTGGGATGTGTCGCCTTGTTGAAGTTGCAGGTCGAGCTTTGGATGCCTTGCAGAGTCGACAGCTGATGTGTGAACTGGTGGTGGCCACATGGCACGGCATGGCACACGTCCATGCTTGCATTCACACAAGCCTGGTGCGGACGCTCTACAAGCAGCGAGGAGTGGTAGCTGACAAGCCCCCCGCGGGGGCCATTCCGGAGAACGCTTGGTTGTTGTGGTTGCTGGTGCAACGAGAAGTGAGATTGGTTTGGGTGAGCTGAATCTGCTTCCTTGGAATTCTTCTCTCTTACGCGTAGCTAGCTGTAAACTGCATATACATATGCAGGGGAACCTTTGGTTCATCGCCAATGTCTCCGTCACTTGCGCTCCAACCGCGGGAGAACCATCACTGATGTCCTGGATTGAGCAGTGATGACTGGTAGCTCGTTCCACGGATCTGGTGACAGTATCCAGCTTCGACGTGCCGACGAACGGGTGCAGATATGCACCCACTTGCCAAAGCCCAGAGCGTGACGGTTTTGGTCACGACTGCCGTGGCCCGGAGGTCAGAAGCCTGCGCCTAAAGGAGACGGCCGAGACGAACTCAATATCCGCATCGAAGCGGAAGAGAGATCTCGGTGTCCGACCTGAAGGTGCCCACGACCACGACGCTGCCGTCTACGGGGGGCCCTTGGTCGGAGTCCAGTGGCATGGAGGTCCAATCCTTCCACGCAAGACACAGCGGACGTGCCAAGTTGCTGCAATCTTCCGCAATGTTGGTCAGGAGTAACACGCCAGCCGTGACGCACGTGCATCAGTGTCAGCTTAGCTATCTGGCCGATGGGCTGCGTGGGCACCACGTCGCTCAGCTGCTGCCCTCGCTCTCCATCAGGTCGCCTGACTGTGGCGGCCGCGGCACACCTTGCCGTTCTTCAGCTCCGTGGTCACCGCGCGATCCTCGTCCTCGCGCAGCAGCAAGATCTCCCCGCCGTCTACAGCGATAAGTGTCTCTTTGATTGAGGAGCTTCCATTCCGAGACCGTTTGTGGAATAACACCATCCAACCGCATAATCCCAACAGAACACATAATCCTATTCCGTTCGATAGGCTATCTTCAGTTCCCGCGCTTTATCTCCCGCGGCGCGCTCTGATTGGCTATTTTGGCCACGATATATTCAAACAGTCAACAGCTCAATTGCCCGCCATGCTGGCGTCCTACGTGCTGGAGCTGCATGCGCTCAAGCTGGAGCTGCAGAGCACCCTCGCGCGGCTGGGCGGCGAGGCCGCATTGCCAGCTCCGCCTTCGCCCAGTCATAATGCCGCAGCGAGCGGGGGCAGCGAGGATGAGGCGCAGCAAATGCCGTCGCCAGGAACCCGATTCACCGCAGCGACGACGCCGCGTAGCGAGGCGGATGCTGGTCGCCGTGGGCCGGAACTCCCGCACAGGGACCGCAGTGGCAATCGCCACCGCCGGGATCGCCCCATCACGGCGTGGAATCGGCGGCAATTGATGCAGGAGCTGGCCGAGGCGTCCTCCAGGAGGCGAGAGCTGGAGCTGCAACTGCAGAACGACATGCGGCAAGAGCGTGACCAGCATCGCAGTCACGATAGGAGTCGACAGCGAGATCGACGCCATCTCATACAAAGGGGTGTGTGGCAAGAGGCCATTGTGGAGCTGCAGCAGCAGCGCGCGGAGATCCTGCGGCAAATCGAGACGGAAACGGCAGCGGACCTGGCAGCTCGAGACTTTGGACAGCAACGCAACGAGGACAGCGACAATGGAGATCGTGGGGGCGACGACGAGGCTATTGCCAGCGATGGAGGCATTTCAAATGAGCAGGGGGAGGCGCGTTCCCCCGCTGCCGTCAGCCAAAATGCGTCGAATAATGTGTCGGCGTCTCAGTACTCGATTGGAGGAGTGGTCACACTCGAACCCTTGTCGGCAACGCCGCAGCAAGCAGCGACCAGCGCTCTTTCGAGTGCTCAAAGTGAAGTGGCGTCCGGTCTCAGCGTAGCACGAGTCCCTTTCACGCTGGACCCACATCCACGTAGGCTGTATCGGAGTCCGCCCGACGCACTTAGCGACGTCTTCTCTCTGCAACTCAAGTTCGCCGAGACGATGCTGAAGCTGGAGAAGTCGGTGCAGATCCGCGACCAGCTTCTGCATCAAGACAGGCTGCCGAAGCGCAACGCGTCGACTCGAACTACGGCAGAAGGCACTCGACCTCGACAGCCATCGCGTCACCGATTCGCAGCAGAAAGCGGGTCCAACAGTGACTCGAGCGTCATGTATCACCGCAGTCACGACCACGACAGCGATTCCTTGAGCTCCAGCGTCTTCTCCTTCTCATCCCTCGAGCCAACGTCACGATTGCATCGTCGAGTTCGAACGCGGGACTTGGGGATGTCAAGAGCGACGACAGCTGAGACCGCAGCGCCTTCCTCAACAGGAACAGGCACCACCTACTCGCCTGGCTTAGATGAGACTACTGGGACGGTTCCGGTGGCTTCTACTTCCATGCCGCCTTCGAATCCGGAGCCTGCTGTGTCGAGCGAGTCAAACGATCAGGAAGTGGAACATCATTCGACGCCCACTACTGCAAGCAGTATCACAACGCCAACTACTGGGAGCGACCAGAAATCCACCAGCTCCTCCAACAAGCAAGTGCGCTTCGGTGACGACGCGTATTCCACCCCCGTGATCGCTCGCAAGTTCAACTTCGACAACCCGTCGATCGATGAGGACGAGGATGCCGACGACGCGAAAGAAGAGGGGGCAGACAGCGTACTAAGCTTCCTGGGCGGCTCCAGCGTTTCCAGCGCCGAGCTGAACGACATGTCGTTTCTGCGGGCGTTTGAGCGGTTCCGTCGCGAGTTAAACCCTTCCAAGCGCTTCTCCTCTGCTTCCTTCTCGTCGCCGACGGAGCAAGTGACGGCTAGAACCCTCATTGCGGCATCTGAGGGCGTCTGCGGGCCTCCGAAGGCGACGGAAACGGTGCCGTCGATTCCAGAAGAAGAAGCCAACAACCCACCGATGGAGCTGAGCGAAGACACTGCTGGGTCTGCTGCTGCGCTTCAAGACCAAGATCAGCACGCGAGTCTTCAAGAACTTGCCGGCCTGGGGGTTGCAGAGCTCCAAGAGCGTCGTCGGCAGCTATGCCTTGACATCCAGGCCGGGAGTGCTCAACTTGTCCTGAACTTTGGCGCAACACAGAACGCGAGTGATGCCGAGCGTACCAAGAACCGCCTGCTCGCACTGCGACGCCTGCTCCAGGCCATCGACCAAAGGTTAGCAGAGTCCTGAATGCTCCATCAAAGAGCACAGCGAAGCACACAGCACTTGAAGTGGGGAAGGTAACGTTTGCGGTAGTAAAGGGTCAGCAAGCCTAACGTTGACAGCTAACGCTGCGTTCCGTTCCTCACTTGCTACGGGCCGCGTGTCTAGCAGCCGCCGCGCAGCTGAAGCACCATGTGGATGGTGCCGCCCGCAGCCACGTTGTAGTCCTGCAGCGTCTTGTCATCCGCTCTGTATCGCATCAGCCAAAGCAGCAGATCGGTAAGTGTGGTGCGTGCGACCCACATCCTCCCCTAAGAGCAACAATAGACACACGAGAGCCCACGTACAGCTGCTTGCCGCTGTAGATGAGGCGGATCTGGTCCACTTGGATGCCTTCCTTCTCCTGCAGCGCCTGCTTCACATGCAGAATCTGCAGTACGCCAACCAGCAGAAAGGGAAGACCGTATTAGCAACCATGGCAGCAACCAGGCACTGCCCCGCCGCTCTCCTTCGCCATAACTGCAGTCGTATCGACACGCCAACGCACCGTGTTGTCCGGTTCGAAGTTGAACGTCTGCTTTCGCCCCGTGAGAGTCTGCAGCACCAGAAACCACCAGAAGACACGCGTCAGCCAGTGGGTGCGAGCGCCCTGCAGTCAGAGAGACTCTGTCGGTCCCTGGAGTCGCCACGCACCTTGATCTGGATCTGCATCTTGTGGTAGGAGCGTCTAGGAGGGGGAGTTTGGGAGTCACGCGCGTGGGTTGATGAGCGCCGATGTGCGTGGGTCTTTGGCAAAAGCGAATTTGACCGGAGGGTAAATCGCTTGCTTCCTCGGTTCTTTCTTTACCTTCCGTTGCGGAAGAGGATTCGTATCTGGGTTTTACGTTGCGCAGGGGTCGCAAATGGGTTTTATGTTGCTGAATGGGTTTATGTTGCTAAAGCCGTTTTAGGTTGCGAGGCGGGAGTGAATGTTGGACGAGCGATCACTTCTTTTATTCCGGGCGGCCGCAGATCGGCAAGCGAAGGAGCAAGTGGCGGCGCCATGTTCTCGCTCTTCATGGGGCTGTGGAGCTATTTATTCTCCAAGGCGGAGCTGCATCTGCTGATCGTGGGGCTGGACGACGCGGGCAAAACGGTAGGTAAGTGCGTTTCGGCTGGCTGGAGCGCGCGGGAGCGGGCGAACCACTTGTGGGGCTGAGGTTTTGCTCTGTTTGCTGTCCGAGGAGACGCTGTTGGAGCAGCTCAAGGGGATTTTCGGCAAGAAAGCTGGCATTCCGCTGGATAAGATCCCACCCACGGTGGGCTTGAACAGTACGTGGCTTGAATCTCGTGCTGTCCGCAGGCGTTGCAGTCGTCCGAGAACTCATTGCGTTCTGTGGATCTTCGGGTCCTTTGCTTTCCAGTTGCTCGGGTAGACATCCGACGCTCGCGGGTCATCTTCTGGGACCTCGGCGGTCAGGTTCGATCCCACCATTTCCATGGCGATGGATTGATGTGGCGCCTTGAGCTCATCGTGCTTGCTGGCTGGTATAGGAACGTCTCCGCGCAATTTGGAACAAATACTACAGCGAGAGCCACGGCATCGTGTTCGTGGTGGACTCGGCCAACGAGCAGCGGTTCGGCGAGGCCAAGGATACGCTGCGTACGCGGCAGTCCATGCGGTCGAGTCGCACGAGGTTTCTGGTCTAACGATCTGTGTTGCCTGTGCTTCTGTTGTTTTTGGCGCAGATGCGATGCTGGCGAATACCGAACTCTCCGGAGTGCCTCTCGTCGTGCTCGCCAACAAAATGGACTTGGACGACGCGCAACCCGTGGGCTACATCTCGGGGCTATTGGACTTAGACGGACACCACGGGGCGGTGGAGAGCTTCCCCATCTGCGCGCTGACAAGGGAGGGCATCGAAAGCGCGATGAATTGGCTCGTGGACGCCGTCAAAGCCAGCGACCGGTACTACGAGAAGTCGGCGGCTGGCGGCACGTGAGTGGCGCTGCTGTCTACGAAATGCAGCTAATAATTCAATGCACGAGGCTTCCGAACGAACACGTCAAGGGGGAAAAGCACAGCGTGTCCGTCAACACCAGCTTTGTACCGTCTCTTATGCCTCCTCCTACTCGCAGCCTGATGCGTCGCAACGCATAACCGCTTCGCAGCTCTCGTTCTCTATCCAAGCAGCCTTCGTCCCCCCTTCGTTCCCTCAACGGAGGCTGCAGATCCTTGCGGCTGGTTAAATGTTGCGCGTGCGAACCAAGTTGCTGACTTCCACGAGCGAGTGGCCGGTCTTGAGAGCCATCTCTTCGGCGGTCTCGTGCTTGGAGAGCGCGTCGAACGTGGCCTTGATCACCGTGAACGGGTTGCGCTGGCCGTGGGTCTTGGAGACCACGTCGTCGATGCCGAAGCAGTCCAGCACACAGGCCACCGTGTCGCTCACCGTGAGCCCCTTGCCCTTGGGCGCCGGGCGCAGGAACAGCGTGCAGCTGTTCCACTTGCCGCGCACCTCGTGGTACAGCGTGCGGTCGTCGAAGCGGTCGATGTACG
>MBAC02002934.1:0-19681 GCA_001712635.2 Nothophytophthora sp. Chile5 | reverse complement strand
CGCTCGCTAGTCTTCGAGCGGCGCCGCGACACGAGCGCGGCCACGCCTCAGCGTCGCAGCAGCGCTTCGGACGACATGCGCGACGTCCCAGGCGACGAGAACGAGGCCAAAGTGGAAGGCAACGACGTGGTCGAGGACGACGGCGACAAGCCCGACGTCGAGAAGGAACAGGAGGACGAGGAAGAAGGCGATTCCGGACGTGGCAGCGCCAGTTCGGGCTCTCCGGCGAAGCGGTTCCGCCAGAGCAACAAGCTGCAGTCGCGCTACAAGCGCTACATGCCGTCGAGCTACCACCCGACGCCCGACTCGATGCTCTTCCTGGTGTGTTACCATCTGCCGGTGAAGCTGACCAAGTCGGCGACCGACGGGTCGTGGTCGGCGGCCTGGAACCGCGACAGTCTGATCTCTCGCAGTGAAAACAGCATCGCCGAGTCCATGAACACGACGTGGGTGGGCTGCGTGACGTACCAGGCGCGTCGCGATCAGGAAGAACTCTCAGAGGAGGATAAGCGCGAGATCTCGGCCATTTTGGCGGAGATGAACTGCATCCCGGTGTTCATCGACCGCCAACTGGCCGCGAACCACTACGGTGGCTACTGCAAGAGCAAACTCTGGCCCATGTTCCACAACGTGGACATCCTGGACATCTACTACGCCATCTGGGACCGCGCCGAGGTCATTGAATGGAAAGAGGAGCGCAACAACGGCGAGTGGTGGGACGCCTACCAGACCGTCAACCAGGTGCTGGCCACGCGTGTGGGGGAGCTCTGCGGCGAGAACGACACGGTCTGGGTGCACGACTACCACCTGCTGCTCTTCCCGTCGTATCTGGCCAACAAGTGCAAGGACGAGGACCGGGCGCGTCCCAAGATGGTCTTCTTCCTGCACGTGCCGTTTCCGACATCGGAGATCTTCCGCGAGCTGTCGCACGGCACGCAGCTGCTGGAGGGCGTGCTGGACGTGGATGTCGTGGGTTTCCACTCGTTCGACCACGCGCGGCACTTCCTCAACGCCTGCAAGCGGTTCCTCGGACTCACGTACCAGTCGCGACGCGGCGGGAATCTGGGCGTGGACTATCGCGGCCGCAACGTGGTGATCACGATCAGCCACGTGGGTATTGAGAACGCGCTCATCCGCGAGGTGATCGCGAAGCCGGAGGTGCAGGAGGCGGCGAGGAAGCTCCGCGAGAAGCACGCCGGCAAGGTACTGATCGCAGGCGTGGACGTGTGTCAGCGACTCAGCGGCATTCCGCTCAAGATGCTGGCGTTCGAGCAGTTCTTCAACATGTGTCCGTCCTGGAAAGACAAGCTCGTGCTTGTGCAACGCACGAATATGACGACGACGCGTCTTGGCGACCAGAACTACAGCAGCAGCGAGATTCAGAAGCTCGTGGAGCGGATCACCAAGGTGCATGGCCCTGAGTGCATCGACTACGAGGAGTCGTCGTCGCCGTTGGCGATCGAGGAGCGAGTGGCCCTCTGGCTGGCCTGCGACATCCTCATGGTCACGTCCATCCGCGAGGGCCTGAACCTCAAGCCGCTGGAGTACGTGTTCGCCAAGGGCGTGAACGCGTCCAATCGGCCGGGTGTTGTCATCCTCAGCGAGTTCTCGGCCTGCTGCTGCGTCCTGAACGGCGCCGTGCGCGTGAACCCGTGGAACATCACCGGGCTCGTGAACTCGCTGGATCACGCGCTGACCATGAGCGACGAGGAGCGGCTAGGCCGCCGCGCGCGGGACCTGCCGTACATTACCAACCAGCCCGCCGCGAACTGGACCAAGCAAGTGCTGTCGGTGCTCCACGAGGCGACGGAGAACAAGGAAGGCGACGAGGAATACACCAACATGGAGTACATGGATATGGAGATTGGGCGGTCGCACGTGATGCGCGTGGGGGACCGGTCCGACTTCAAGCAGCTGAACATCGACAAGGTCTTGGAGGCCTACAACCAATCGTCGCGTCGCGTGTTCTTGCTGGACTACGGCGGCACCATCATCGCGCGCGAGAATATGTCCATGTACGTGAAGAAGGACTTCACGGCCGTGACGGGCAAGGTGCCGTCGCCGCGCATGATGGAGGCGCTGGCGCTGCTGACCGAGGACTCGCGCAACACCGTGTTCGTGGTCAGCGGCGTGAGCCAACTCAACCTGACGTCGGCGCTGGGCCACATTCGCGGTCTCGGCCTGGTGGCCGACAACGGCGCGCTGTACTCGTGGGCGCGGTCCATCCGGGTGGACGACGTGGAGGACTCGAGCAGTATCCAGGACGACAGCAACGTGGCGGACCGCCACTGGCACCACCACAGCTTCAAGTTCGACTGGACGCCCGTGCGCGAGGCCGTGGACCCCATCTTGAAGATCTACTGCACGCGCACGAACGGCAGCGTGCTGCGGTACATGGAGCAGAGCATCGCGTGGAACTTCCGCTCCACGGACCCGGAGTGGGGGCTCGTGCAGGCCAACTCGCTGCAGAACGACCTGGAGGAAGTGATCCGCGACCTGCCGGTCAACATCATCCGCAAGAAGGGGCTGCTGGAGCTTGTGCCCGAGGGCTTGAACAAGGGCGTGGTGGCTCGCCAGATCCTAACGCAAGACGCGGGCATCAACCGCGGCCACCCGGACTTCCTCTTCTGCATCGGAGACGACACCACGGACGAGAGCATGTTCAAGGCCATCTACGACTACTACGCCGAGCGCACGGAGGAGAGCGTGCATGGCCGGCCGGCGGACAGCGCGCTGCTGGGGGATTCGTTCCCGCTGGCGGACGAAGGCGCGCTGCACCACGTCTTCACGTGCACCGTGGGCAAGAAGCCCAGCAACGCGCACCTGTACGTGAACAACGTGGAGGACGTGGAGGAGTTGCTGCATGTCTTGGGCGAAGTGCAGGCGGAGGAGGTGAGTGCTGTCTCTTGACGAGGGGGCGAGTGGCAATGGAGGAGTGGGTCGGATGCTGACGGTCTTTGGCTTGGCTTGTGTGTATATGGTGCTCAGAACGACGAGGAGACGCCAATGGAGAGCTAACGTAGCTCTTCACTGGCTGGGAAGTCGTGCTGCCTACCGGTGGCAGCTCCTTGGCTACTGGTGGCAGCAATCGCAGAGACGGAAGGACGAGCGAGAAAGAGATGGAAACATGTAGTAGCAGGTATGGAAACCCCACGAAAGAGAGAGCAGAGGGAGGCTCGAGCCGCGATGAGCAGTCGAGGCGCCAGCGGCGATGACGAAGCAGACCAGTCGGCCGAGCGAGCAGGAGCACTCCATGCAGCGGAGGCAGCGAGGCATGAAGCCACTAGGGGTACGGAGTAACTGCTGGTATGGGTACCCGTAACCGTCGATAATAGTCGTGTACCCTCCGAAATAACCATCGGAAAGTTGCTTCAACCTTCCGTAAAATGGAGGGGTACACGTCCGACAAACGCATTTAGCACTTGGAGTAAAATGGATACGGAGCAGGACGAGACGCCGCAGCAGCTCAGCGACGACGGCGCTGGGGACGACGAGGAGGAGGTGAGAGTCCGACGTAGGCTCCAAGACGAACGAGGCATCCCCCTTCTCCGAGATGGCGGTGCTTTGAGGGCTCGTGGAAGCTCTTCCGTCGCCCAGCAGCTGACGCTCTCGCATACAATTCCGCTCGAAATGGCCGCAGGTGGAGGTGTTCTCCGCGGACGCAGCCGCGGCAGAGCGTTTAAGTGCAGCCGCTAAGTGAGTTTGTTGTATACGCTCGGCTTCTCGCCCTCCTTGTGCGTGTCTAAGTGTCGTTTCTGTGCCATTACGACAGTGAGAAGGTGCCGCTGACGCCTATTGCCGTGCGGCGCTGTGTCTCCAAGGAGATGCTGGAGCAGATGCCATCGCTGGCCATCAACGTTCGTGACTCCCCGCCTCTGTAGCACTAGTGGTGGTGTTCCTGCGCTCTCTTTGGCTGTGATACTGACGCTACTACTATGGCTGCTGCTGCAGACGCGCTACCACGAGGTGACGGTGGCCAAACCCTTCGGCTGCTTTCACCTCATGCAGCTCATCGAGAAGTCCATCCAGGTGGGTGCGCTCTTCTCTCCGAAGCTCTTTGTGCCCAAGGAGATCTGGCAGCAGGACCGCGTGAAGCTGGCCGGTGTCCCCCTCAAGATCGAGGTCTTCCATCAACTCAAGCAGAGCCTCGAAAAGACCAGCGTACGTTGGAGCAGTCGTCGGTCTGAAGGAAGAGGCATGTACTGATTTATTGTGCGTCGTATTCTACGGACCGAATGCATTAGCATGCGCTGCCCTTATCCTCAGAAGTAGCCAAGGCCTCCTTTGTCAAGGAGCTGGACGTGTTGCTGGAGTTCGCGAGGCAAGAGCGCGTGCATCTCTCGCGGTCGTTTCCCTTCCTTCCTCCGGACAGATCCAGCTCCACCGTTCAACTGGCGCATGCTGTGGGCTACATTGAGTTATGCTTTGTGAAAGGTGTGCATATCATGCGACTGACAAGGTCTGTCTGTCTGTGTAGGTCGAGGAGGAGAGTGGGGAAGCTCCTCCGTCTGGTGGCGGGGGCTACGGCATCGGCAAACTGACGAATCTGGCCTTTGGCTTTGGCCGGATGGTCAAGAAGCAAGCCATTGCCGCTGTCGAGCGCGTCGGGGCGGCCCAGGCATTCGCAGTGTCGCTCGATGAGCTGGACGAATACGCCGCCGTGCTGTGCATGTTCTTCAATTCCACGCGGAGCATCGGTAGGAGGCTTTGGCTGGCGCTGCTGGGGGAAATCGTGTGGGGAACGTCACTCATTGGGATCTGATTGTGCTTGAACACTGCGTGAATGTTGGCAGAACACCTTCTGGGATTGCGGGCGGACGCGGACGGCACTCAAGAGCAAGTGACGGAGCACAAGGTCGTCTCGGAAGACCTGCAGTTGGATCCCAGTACGCTCAAGAAGCTGGAAGAACTCGGTAAGTTGGCTTTCGTTAGCGCAACTTCCTTTTGCTTCGGTTGGTGTACCTGGCTCGCTCACTCACCTGATGCTACTTGTGGGTCCTGTGCGCTGAAACCCAGCGATCTTTCTGGACGAGGTGGTCATCGAACTTGTCATGCGCGACGTGCACAGTCTCCTGGAGGCCTATCTGCAGCGGTTGACTCGGCAGTTCGGCGAGTTCACGGTGGAGCAGGTCGTGCTCAAACGCCACTCGTCAGTGTCGGCCTAGCTCCAACAGTCGACATGTGTGCGTGTTTGCAGCGATGATGCTAGTGAGAAGGACTGCATACTGAGGTACTTCATTAGCGCTCTGCGCTCCCGGCTCCATGTGGAGCGGTATGAAGACGCCTGTCGATTGGCAGCTTTCCGACACGAGCAGAGCAACCCACCACCTCTATTGAATTCTCTTCGCTTTCTGCATTTCGTTGATTCAGAAGCCTCTCCTGGTTCTCACAATACAGCTCATTGCCTCGTGTAAGGTTGTTGCCGAGTCTACTCCCACGCAAGTTGCCAGTGGTGAATGGAAGCGTCATGCTGGATCTCGAAGTGCTGAGCTTCAGTTGACTCGCGTTCGTGGCGTGGGGTAGCAAAACCATGCGTTCAGACGCAAAGCGTGGCAACTAAGTCGCTGTTCCCCCAGCCATCGACGCTCCATCTTGACTGAGGAGCTATTTGAGCTAACCTCCCAGTCACTTACGCTATTTCCAGCTTGAGGCGGGACAAGATGGCAAGACCTCAGCGCTTCCAGCCATCAAAACGTCTCACGTTCCTCGTCTTGACGCAGACAGGTGCGTGATCACTGAGCCTTTTGCTTCCAAGGTCCGTCCAATGGTAGTCGGTCCACCCACAGCGCCGGACGAGGTCTCCTCATCTCCCACCCGACCTGCCGCCAAGTCCTTCATCACAGAAGTCGAGCCACCTCTGCATCCAAACGCACCAGACGCCAGCAAGGGCGATGTCCCTGACGAACTCCGCCCGGCAGTGGGGGCCACCGACGTGTTCCGACTCATCGAGAAGCTGGGAGAGAAGCAGCAGCGCAGCAAACGGATCCGCGCCATCATGCAGCGAGCAGCGCAGAAGACGATCCTCGTGGTGCGGGCCAAGAACTCCATCCAAGCCGCGGAGATCGTGACCATCCGCTTCACGAAGCACCAGCTCACGGACGTCCCGCGTTGCGTTCAACTGCCTCAGATCTGCGAGAAGGTGGTACGGCACGCGCGCTTCGCGTCTCGCAAGAAGCAGCGGCAGTTCCGAGAGCTCTTCAGCGAGGCTCGCGAGGTGGACGCGCTGCTCAAAGACATGTTCTGGTACCTCACGGCGCATTGCTTCCAGTCGGGGCGCCACGCGGAACTCGAGGCCAGTTTCTACCAACGGATCGCCGACAGCTTCACGGCGCTCTTCGTGCGGCTCCAGATGCAAGCGGCAAGTCGCGACTCCGGGTTCTTCGATCAACTGCCGGATGTGGTCGCACAGATCCTGTTCGTGGCGCTTTATGAGGCCTTCCCGCGGTCCCGCAAGGCCATCGCGACCCACGGCGTTCGTCAGGAGGTGCTGCGGATGTGCCACTCGTGGATTCTGGGCTTCGTGCCGGCGGAGCTGAACTGCTCGCACTGGGTGGCCGTAGACCAGGAGTCGCCCAAACGTATAGCAGCGCTCGCGGACTTCCCAGCCATGCGCAACCGGATGGTACGGGCCGAGCGCGTGGAGCGGACCAAGCAGGTCGTGCGGACCCGCCACGAGGCCCAGGACGGCGACCTCGGGACCAACGCGGCGCCTTCAACGCCTAAAGGACGTCGCCTGTCCAGCGACCACGCGACGGCGTCGACGACAAAGACGCTCCCGCAGCTTCCAACGCAGCAACGACGTCGTCGAACGTCCACCTTCTCGATCTCGTCCTTGAACAGCAGTCAAGTCCGTCCTGATAGCAAACATGATGCAGACAAAGGAGCAAATGCAGCTCTCGTGGAGACGCGCGAGAGGTTCACGTACGAGATGTGCCACTCGCCACTGATCGGCGCCTTCTTGGCGCGGCATCAACTGGAGGCGAACGCGTCGCATCTGAGTGTGCAGCTTCGGTTGACGAGCGGCAAGCAGCGCGATCTCAGTGCGCAAGAAGCTCTTCGAGCCGCCACGGGCGTCATACCTTCCCGTCGACGGCGACTTGTCGATCCCGCCGCCTTCGCCGACGCGCTCACTCAGCTCGAGGGCTTTGGGGACTCCGTGCGGCTCGCGTACTCGCGGGAAAGGCAGCAGGCGCGGAGCTCGGACTCGCGCGAGAGACGACAGCTGGCCAACGCCCACCGCGCGCTTGAAGGCCAGTTGGGCGAGCTGCGGCAGAACGGCGACCGCCTGCACGCTTTCAGCAACCAACTGGTCAGTAAGTCACGGATCGACGCGTTGCTGGAGCCGTCTTCACGAGGGAACGGCGGTGTCGCAGCTCACGCAGCAGCAGGGGAGGCGCCAGGTAGCCACGTAGCTGGAGGCTTCACCCCGCACCCGCCACCGCCACGTCGCGGCGCCAGCAGCAACTCCATTCAACCATGACGACAGATACACTAAACACACAACAACAGAGCTTGACGCATGTTGAAAAGAGCGGAGGGGATCTGTACAGGGGCAACGTTAGCTCACGTTAGCTTAAGATTAGGAGGATGGATCGGTCTGATCCGGTCTCTTTCCAACCGAGTGGGTCTGGATGGTGGCAAGGCTCGCCATCGCGGGATCTCAGCACCGCGTCTGAGTGATAACAGGAGGTCGCTCACAGTCGCTTGAGGCCTTTCTTCTTGTTGGCTTTCTTCTTCTTCAGCGAAGCCTCAACGTCACTGCCGCCTGT
Source organism: Nothophytophthora sp. Chile5 (assembly GCA_001712635.2). Taxonomy (NCBI): domain Eukaryota; phylum Oomycota; class Peronosporomycetes; order Peronosporales; family Peronosporaceae; genus Nothophytophthora; species Nothophytophthora sp. Chile5. Next base: position 11,912 of record MBAC02002934.1, on the reverse strand, counting down.
CTTGGCCTTCTTCACAGGCGTCGTCTGCAGACTCATCGCGGTGTCCGCCGGTCGCTTGCACGCCTCGTGGCGGTCGCTGTTGCTGCTGTCGTCACTGCTGGTCTGCTCTGGCTTCTGCTTCATCGGTTTCTGCTTCTCTTCCTCGGCACTGGAGACGTCAACTACCTCGTCGACCGCCAACGCCGAGCGCTTCGGTGCGTGGATGGCCGTCCAGAGCTTGGCGCGGCGCGCGTACTCGTCGTAGCTGTTGAGGAACAAGCGGCCGGCCTCGTCGTTGAGCGAGGACTCAGGGAACGGCACGATAAGCAGACAGCGCACGACCTGCAGAACGTGCGCGAGCCCGAGCGCCGGCGTCCAGTCCTTCTTGAGCGTGTTCACGCAGATCTCGCCGGCGGGCTGCGACACGTTCGGGTGAAAGATCTTAGTCAGGAAGACGCCGCGCGGCGGCTGCTGCGGGAAGCTCTCGGTGAGCGACAGCTTCACGACGAAGTAGCCGCCTTCGTACGGCGTGTCCTCCGGTCCGCGCAGCTCGGCGTGGATCTCGCACAGCTGCTCCTCGTCCTGCGGCAGGTAGCGGATGCCGTCCAGCGGATGCAGCACCAGCCGCCGCAGCTCGCGCGCCACGCGTTGCGCCACTTGCGGCGGCAAGTTCTCGCGCGCCGTCTGTGGAAGGAGTGAGGGCAACCATCGGGTTTACAAGCGAGTTAGCGCGGGTTCTAGAGCGAATTACACGGCAAGAGAAGGCGCAATGGAGAGAGGAATGGCCCTACAAGATGGCGGAGGAGTGCGTACCATTCGAGAGGAGTGTGAAGGGCGCTATGGGCAGCGAAAGCGGCGGAGGAGACGACGATGCGGAGCGAAGTGTTCGCGGTCCTTTTTCAAAAGTGCGTTTTGCGTTTTGTGTTTTGGCCCTTGGAACTGAAATGGGTCGATGTGTCCGAGTCAATACGTCGCCATTTGCTGTTCTAAAATGTAGAACGAACCCCAAAAATGGAAATGTGTCTATTCAAATGGGACACATGGACCTCACGTTTTTATTGGTCAATATCCAAAGCTCCAATCTTTTTGGAGCGTGGGGTCTCCATAAAAACACCGAAAACGCTGAAATGCACTACTTAAAAAGAAACGCGAAAGGACGTACCCCTTGGGGGGTTACACACCCGACATGGCTACATGTCGCCTGCATTCCGTCTCGCCCAAGAGCTCTTTATACCAAGAAGATGCAGGCGCCATCCACGCCCCAGCAGTCCGCAAGCATCTTCCAGTTCCGCCGCGAGCCGGAGGAACGCGGCGGTGGCCTCTCCGTCAAGTCGCAGGGTCGCCGCGGGTCCACGACGCCACGCAACCTGGTGTTTCCCGATCTGAGCGATGCAGCGGGTGGCGAGCTGCCCACGGCTCCTAGCGACGAAGGCGCCAAGCTGTCGGCTTCGGCAAAGAAGTACCTCCACACCAACGACCAGCCAGTCAAACCCAAGGTCCGAGTCAAGCCGCCGCGGTCCTTCCGAGGCAAGCTTCGCTTCTACTTGGGCGATGGCAAGACGACCGTTGGAGCTGCACGAACTGCGAGGCAAGCGCTGGCGCATCTGTCGCTGCAGCAGAGCATCGCGTTCGTGTTGATGTTGGCAGGAATGATGTCTGAGGCGGGGACGCCCGCGCCGCGGTACAACGTGCCGGTGGGGTTGGCGGTCGTCCTGCTGCCTGTTGCCGCAGCCGACGGCGATGTGGCGTTGCTGCTGCGCCACCACCATCGTCTGTACGTCACGGGACTCTCCCTGACCACGGCCAGCGACTTCCTTTGGCTCATGCGTCCACAGGAAGGCGCCTTCAACGGCTACTTCCTGGAGCGCACCAAGAGCTTCACGGATGTGTGGCTTGCTCTGTGCGCCGTCGCCAAGATCTGGCTCATCTTCTGCACCTACTTGGAGCTTGTGGACACCGAGCCGCCCCTCGTCGAAGGTGACGATGGGCTACACGAAGCTCCAGTCATCCCGCCTCCGAGTCATCGACTCTGGGACGAAATCAAGCACTTCTTCCCTCGACGCACGCTCCCGCGACGTGCCGAGCTGAGTCTCGATGTGCTGCGTCGCGTGTTGGCACTCGCGTGGCTGCATTTGCTCTGCGGTGCGCTGCTGCTTGTGCTCGGGCTGGTGGCCACTGCGTGGTACTCGGGCCGCACGCAGTTCCGTGCCCGACCGTTGGGCGTCCCGCTCTACGTGATGCTGCTGTTAAAGGCGGCCACCACGTTGTTGTGCTACCTCACGATCTCGCATCGCCTCAATTACGACGCTTGTCTCGAACTCTACGGCCTCCGCAGTCGCGACGCCAACAGCGGCCTTCGAGAAGTGGATGGCGTGCAAGTGCGACTTCCGCAGGAGCCCGTGCTGGCGTACAACCACGCCTGGTTGCGTCGTGTGCAACGTGCCAAGGCGCTCGACGGATTGTTCGGGGGTTACCTGCTGCTGGTCTTTTACGCGGCATTACGTAGCGGCCAGATCGTGGGTGGACGCGGTGTGCCAGCACTGCTGGCGTGTACGGGACTTGTGCTGCTGGTGTTGGATGTGTGGACGCCGCTGCTAATTCTCGTGGCTGCCCGTTGTGGAGCGGCACTGCATGCGCTCCATCGACGTGGCATTCCCGGGACAGACCCGCTCTTCCCGCCGCAACTCCGATGGGAAAACAGCGACGAAGAGAACAGCGACACTAGCGAAGAGGAGGACAGCGAGGAGGAGGACGAAGACGATGGCAGCGACGATGATGGCGAGACTTCCGATGGCGACACCTCGGCGCACTCGTCGTCCAGCGAAGATGCACAGCGGACGCCTGCCGAGAGACGAGAGCGGAGGTTGCGCCATCGCCAGCGACGTCTTGAGCGCCAACTTGGGTCCCAACTGCCGATCGTGGACGCGCATGAAGCCGAGACCTTCCGTCGTGTCAGTGGTATCGGCAGTCCGCGAGAGAGTGCTGCAGACGCCGCTTGGGTTCGTCACTGGCACGAGGCGTCAGGTCGTGCCTACCTCGTGCACTCGATCACTGGCGAGGCCGTGTGGGAGATCGTGAAGGGGCCGAAGAAGCCGAAGGCGAAGACACCATCGTCGTCGGAAGGTTCAGACGTAGCAGACGAAGGCGTCACTGGTCCGTCGCTCACTCCGATGGGGTTCGAGGAGCGCTGGGACGAACTGGCCGATGGCGGTGGGTTCACCTGCCGAGTATCCCGCATCCCGAGAGCTCACGCACTGGCAAACCACCTACGACGCCAGCGATTCCGCGTAGTCTCGGACGGACTGCGTGCTCGTGGCACCCAGCAAGAGCGCGTCATCCTCTTCTACACCGACGTTGGCGACGAAGACGGGGCTGGGAATGCGGACAGGTCGTCGACGCTGCTGTTCCTGGGGGAGTTAGTCTTCGACAGTCTGAGCTTGAAGCTGCGAGCACGCTTCCGCTGCTTCGAGCCGGAGGAGATCGTGCCGTTCGTCAAGCGGCTGCAGCTCAAGGAGATCGTCGGCGCCTACGCACCCTGCGACTGACACAGCACACGAGCGGTGAGAGGAAGGACTGAGATCGACGACTGAGACCTCTCGTGGCCAACAACGTCTATAATATTTGGGAGCTTCCTTTTCGCTGGAGGTGCTTTCTTCTTCTGTTTGCCACTACAGGCACCAACACAAAGGCACAAGACAGGAAGGCGATAGAGAGGGGGGGGAGGGGGCGAAGATAACTGCTTACCCTTCACATAACGTTGCAGCGGCGCTCGTCGCCTTCCTCCACGAAGCGTTCGATGTCTTCGTCCGTGATCTTGCCCGCCGTCATGTTCTGCGGGAACAGGTCCTTCACGAGCACTCCTTGCATGTCATCGCGCAGATAGAAGAGCAAATAGGCCGAGGCGCTCACGACCTGCTGCTCCTCCACGACGCGCACGCGCTCGTCATCGTAGTAGTACCACTGCTCGTCCACAAAGTTCTTGGCGTACGCCGTGTAGTGGCCGCCGCCGAGCGCTCCCTGGTGGTTCACCACACCGTAGAGGTTGTACTTGGTCTCCAGGCAGCGGGACTGGTCCAGGTTCGAGTTCGTGTACCCGCGTCGCACGCGGTTGCGGACGGCCGCCGCTGCCCGTTGGCTTTCGCTGGTGCTGGCGGAGGGGGCGAAGGTGTCTACCGCATCCGCCTTCGCCTCCTCTGTGGACTCTCCTTCGTCCTCGCCCGCAGCACTGTCGCCTTCGGCTGCTTCGGTTTCTGCCTCCTCTTCTGCTTGTTCGGCTTCCGCTTCTTCAGCTTCGTGTTCTTCTGCTGTTTCGGCTTCATCTGGATTCTCCGTCTTCTCCTCCGCATCCTCCGCTGGCATAGCATGCTCCTCTGATTCATCTTCTGTAGCAGATGCTTGCGAAGCTGCCGCTGTAGCTGATGAGCCATTGCTGACAACGCTCCCATCGCGAGATTTGAGCTTGATGAGCTTCCGCGAGGGTGCGGGAGCATTGGATACCGACTTGGGCCGCTTCATCGGGTACTTCTCGGGGATTTCAATGTGTGGCGCCACGCAGCTCGAGAGGTCCAATCCTTCGATGGGGAACTCCACAAGCGAGGCCAGTTTCCGCCGGTACGTCTGCGTGTACTGGAAGCGCTTGAGATGCACCACCATAACCGGCGGCAGTCGCCAGATCTCCAGCTTCTTCGTCATCTCCTGGAGCATCCGGCAGCTGGAGCAGTAGCCTTCACTGATCTTCTCCTCGTTCGTGAACGCATCCAGACAGTGGCGCAGCGGCACGGGGCCCTTGTCGATTGCTTCGTTGCGTGCCACACTCGCGTGGTTCTCCACATGCTTCATCTTGTCCATGATCACGCGGTCCTGGAACACGCTCAGGTCCCAGTCGATGGCGATGGCCTCTTCTTCCAGAATGTCCAGTGGCTCTGAAGTGCATGGGATCGTGAAGCCAAAGCTGCGCGTGAGCCACGAGGCGCGCGAGTCCGTGAGTCCCTTGTTCTCCACCCGACGTAGTAAGAAACCGCACGTCGAGCTGGAGATCGTGCTGGCGTCATCGAGCCCCGCAAACACGCCGTCGATGTGATTGGAAACCAACCGCTCCGCATTCCGCACCTCCTCCTCGGCCCACTCCGTCGGAGGCGTGACGTCCGAACCCACGTATTGCTTTACTCGCTCCCACACCAGTTGATACAGGTGCAAGCCGCTCGTGCGTTCTGGACAGAGCCGAACGAGATTCGGCGTGCCGAAAGGCACAGGTCGGAACGGGTTCTTGAAGTACACGGCGGAGTAACTCAGCTTCCGCGAGAACAGCGGGATGTACAGCAGTCGTGCCTGACGTGGACGCAGACGGTTCACAGGCACCTTCATCTCGTCGTCCGTTCGGCGTAGACGAACTACCACAATGGGCTGGTCTTCGTATTCAGCGCGCACGACCGGAGAGTCCACGACCACCGCAGGAATGTACTCATGCGACTGCGTTCGCATCCTCACGTCCACGAGCGCACCCTTTGAGAGATTATCATAGAACGACGAGAGTTCGCTCTCTTCTGGCCGTAAACTTCCCGTGCCGGTAGCTGGAACATACGACGGCCGGCGGTGGCGTGTGGCCTGAATGGTCTCCGGGTCCAAGGGCTCTAACTGGAACGCAATGAGCCGGTCGATACTGCGAATCTGGCCCACACGACGATTGTCCGCCTTGAAGCTCAGGATCATGGAGCCACTGAACTCGCACAGCTTGATGTCGTTTTCCAAGACGTCCGGCAACTCGAATTCGTCGTGGCACAGCTTCATGAGCTCGTGCTTGAGGTCGAAGATCGTCGCAGAGATGCCCAGACGAACCGACACCTTCATCGGGGTCACGCCGCTCGCAAGCACCAGCAGCACCGTCACCGTATTGTGCGTGGGCTCCGGTAGCGGCACCTGCAAGAACGTGAAGGGCTCAAACCGCGCCGACTTGAAGCCGCACACACTGCACGTCAGTAGCGACTTGTACTGACCCGTGAACAGCGCAACGATGACGGACACCTCGCGCCGCAGGTGGTTGCGCCACCACTCGTCCGCCAGGTCAGCGTCGTAGCGGCCATCGCTGTCAGGTTGCTCGATGTACGGCTTGTCTTGGATGCGGTTCAGGTCCTCGCTTAGCCCGCTCAGCAAGAACGCGAGTAGCTCCTGAGCATCCTGCTGGTCGTTGCCGCGGAAGGCCTCGTTGAACTTGCCGATGGATTTCTTGAAGTTCCGCGGCGAAATAGACTTCTGCTTCACGCACCACATGTCCTCCGCCAGCTTCCCGTAGACCTCGGCCAATTTGCCCTGCAGCCCCAGTGTGCTCGTGCGATTGATGTCCTCCAAGTACATGCCCGAGAGGAAGTACTCGGCCAGCAGCTGCGTGTTGGTAAGGCACTGGAGAGCCGAATTCATGTAGCACGTGTTGCCGAGATTCGAGAGACCGACGGAGCCGCCAGATCGCATGCGACGGGGGAGAGCGAGCTCTTGCTTCCGGCGCTTTTCCCCATCCGACGGAGCCGAAGACGAGTCGTCTTCCACGTCTTCGTCCTCCTCGTCCTCGTCGGTGCCACCCTGCTTCGTTTTCACCTTCTTCGGAGTTTTCTTGTTCCGCTCACTCTCCCAGATGTCCAGTATGGGTTCCCCATTGGAGTCGATGATCACAGTCCGCCGAATGTCCGGGCCGCCACCATACCAGAGCTTGAGCGCCATCCACAACTGCTCGCAGATCACGACAAAGTGACGCCCCAGCTTGATTTCATCGGACGCCTTGAGGATGCGGTCGCGCCGGTCATTCGTCAGCAGTGGGTAGTTGTTAATGCATTTGGGGCGGACGTATTTGCCCTCCGCATCTCGCATCGGCGCTTCTTTGCTGACGACTGGCAGCTTGACAGCGGTATTCGCGCTACTAGGAGCGGAACTGCTCGAGGTTGTGAGCACCAGAGACTCCTTCACCTGGATCTTAATGTACCTGCACCAATGCACAAACCACTTGCGCTCAATCAAGAACCACCGGTCATCTTCCACCAACGTGGCGGGGTCGTATGGGTTGTAGCAGCCCGTGGCGATCAGCAGCTCTTCCTCCTTGGTCGCAGGAACCAGTCCCAGGTCGATGAACGCCACCTCACGCATGATCCGCAGCGTCGCCATCTCGTAGTCCTGCTTGCTCGCCCAGGCCGTAAACTCCTCCAGCGTTAGTGTCAACGCCTCGATCTCTTTGGCGGACGAGGTGGCGTCCCAAACACTTCGCCGGTGTCCGAAGCCCTTCATGACGCCGTCCACGAAAATGCCCAGCTCCGAGCCCGAGACCGACGGCGTCCTCGCACCCATGTTGTCAATCAGCGACGAAGACGAGGAGCTTTTGGTCGTCGCAGCCAGCGGCGGGCTTTTCTTCTCCATGAACGATGTGATCTGACTCTCCAGCTCGGAATTCTGCGCAATATCCAACCGCAGCATGCCGTAAACGTCGTCCCGACGCATCTGCGAGTCTTCCGCGGCGCTAGCGAAGAGCGTGAACGCAAACTTGGCCTTCTCCTCGTTGGTGCCGCGACAGGCGATCGACAGCGCATTCACGAAGCTGAACACGTCGATGTCCGTGCCGTTCGCGCGCGATCCAAAGTTGGAAAACACGCGGCAGAATCGCTCCTCCGACATCTCCAGCGGGAAGTCGCTGGTCAAGGCGTCCAGATCCACGGCATCGCCGCCTCCCGACGCGCGATAGTTGTTGAAAGCATCCTGCAGAATGGACACCTCCTTAGCGTTGAAATGCGTCTCGCTCGCCAGGATTTTCATCTGAACTGCCGGGTTGAACTCCTCCTGGGACTCGAGCAACTGCGGGTCAGCCGTCTCGCACAGGATCTCCACGAACGGCTCCATCCAGTCCACGAGGATGTTGAAGGCCTTGAGCTCCGGCACGATCTTCACGAACTCGTCGCTGCTCATGCGCACCCTTCCCTGGTCGAAGCCTTCGCTCAGCAGTCTGCGGTACTCCGGTCGGTCCAGCACATGCCGTCCGTGTAGCGACACCAAGAAGTTGCTGAGTCCCGTGCTCTGAACTTTGTTGGCGTGGTCCAGGTCGCACATGTTGAAGATGAACAGCAGTTGGTCCTCCATGGTTCCGCAGCGCAGGATGGCGACGGCGCGCAGGAACTCGTCCATGTTGATGTCCGAGCCCTGGCGGTCCGACACAGCCTTCATGAAGCGCATGGCGAAGCTAGACGGCATGTCGGGGAAGACGCCGAGGATGTCCCTCCGGAAGGACGCGCGGCTGATGCAGATCTGCGAGCCTACGGTGTGCATGATGGCACTGTGGCGGTTCCCGCGCTCCTCCGTGGTGCTGCTTTTCGAGGCGTTTCCTGCATTGTCCGCAGTCGTGGTGGCCTCCTTCTTGACCGGAGACGTCGGTGGCCGACCTCCAGTGGGTGGTGCTCCACCCGCAGTTGCGCCGGCACTGCTCGGCGAGCTGTGCGAGCTATCGGCCGTCGTGGTCGCGGCGTCCGCCTTGCCGCCGTTGATGGCAGTGCTCCCATGATATAAATACTTGGAAGAGCAGAGTCTCTTGAAGGCCGCGGAGAAGTCCTCGAGCAGGACGGGGGGGAGCATGTTCTTCATCCGCTCGGACTCCAGCTCCTTCTTGTGGCGCTGCAGCTTGCGTTCGTAAGACTCCATGTGCGCATAAACCTCGAGGAAGTTGAAGAGCGGCACGCGGATGAGCGGTTTGATGTCCAGCACTTCGTTGATGTACTTCTCCAGCTCGCTACGGCGCTGCTCGATGACGCTTTGATGGCGGTTGCGGAACACGTGGCGCTTGGGGAAGTACAGTTGCTTCACCGGCGCGCTCGTGCGCTTCAGCCGGTCGTGGAGCTCACGGAAGTCCGAGTACCGTTTGCGGATGAGCCACTGCAGACCTCCTTGCAGTCGCACTTCCACGGCGAACACAGTGTGCGTAGCCTTCTCGATATCCGCCTCCGTAATGCCGTCTGACGGGAGCATCACGCTCTCGATCTCAAAGGACGGCGCCGAGCTGGACGGGTTCGCGTACGCGGCCTCAGCCGCTTGTCGCTCGCGGGTGCGCAGGCCGATGAGTTCGCCGGACGTATGAGACCGTTCCAACGTCGGCGGCGAGCGGCCATTACTGGGAGGAGCAGGCAGCAACGCCGTGCTCTCGTCCTGCGGGCGAGGAGACATCACGCTGCCGCCGCTCGACGTGGTGCTGGCGTATTCCTGGCGCTCCGTGGTGACGCCAGGCATGCCGTTCACCGTGTGGTCGATGGCCGTGATGGACGGCGTGCTGTCGAAGGAGGTGGCGGATGACGGCGACAGCGCGCCGTCTATTGGCGTCACGGGACTGGGCGCCGACGCCGCCTCGCCCACGAAGCCGTTGGGGACACGCAGACTAAGCGACGACGCCGAGGTCACGGACACGACGTCCTCCTCCTCGGCGATGGAGGCCACGCGCCCGCTGGCCGAGTCGCTGCCTCCAGCGGTGGCCAGCTCATCACGCCGCAGTGCCATGTCGTACGTGGTCATACTCACCGTCTTCCGCATCTGCACGGCCACGGGAGACGTCAGCTCCGTCGGCTCCAGCTCCGTCGGCGGACTCTCCATCGGAAGGGAGACTGGCAGACGGACGGACGGCCGATGCGATGCAAATTGCGTGGGGGGATGGGGGCGGGACGGGAACTCCGGCTGTCTGCGGGAAGAGCGAGAAAGAAAGCGCTACGGGAGCAGGAGGGAGCGACTCGAGGGCGAGCCGCGCTTTAAACGAGGACGGCGAACGCGCGCGCTGGGATCTCGCGCCTTCCGCCTTTCAGATGCGACCGACCGCGCGCCTTTGTGAGGCTTGGCTTCTTGGGTTGCGGGTGTTGTTGTTCGGTTTTCCCAGCTTGCAATCTCCCTCCCCCCTTCTGGAAGGACCTTCACTCCTGCTCTACACGCAGCAGACTGCAAGCGAAGCAGCGCGAGGCCACGACAACCTCTCAAAGAGCATCGAGGGTTGCAATCCTCCCTGGGTTTACGAACGTGGTAGGGGTGTGGGTACATCCACGAACAGAGACGAGGGCAGATGGGGCGTGTGCGAGTGACAGGAAGGTGTGGAGCGGGTATGCTGCTGGAAAGGTTCTATCGCCCTTCGTGCACTTGAGCTTGGTGCCAGAATACGTCTACAGCATATTGCCCCTTGTTGGAGACCGCACTCCAGGAAGATGGAAACAGGAGCTGCATTTCTGTGTCGCTTTGCAGCGTTGCGGTGCCAGACATTTGTTGAGGGAACAGAGTAGTGTTGCTTCATATGCGAAACAAGAGGTTTATGCTATTACTTAGTAAACCCTATATGCCCGGATTTTTGCCACCGGCCCGAACTTGCACGCGTGGTGCAATGGAAATGACATGAGGTTCGCTTCGCGAGGGATAAATTCCCCTTTTCTCTCATTGGGCAGTTGCAGCATGACTGATGAAACGAACGTGTTGCAATTTGGCAGGGATCTCTCCAGCCCCAGCCCTACACGCTCCGATTAGTTAAACACGCCATAAAACGGACAAAAACGCACTCAACACACACAGACGCGCATAACCGATAGGATAGCAGTTAGACCACTCAACTTCAACTTCGTTTGGCTCGTGCTGAGACCCTCATGGCGGTGACCTTCTCCGTCGTTTGTGGCTCTGACAGTTTAAACCTGGGTCGTCAAGTCACACAGGAAGACGGAGCTGATCCCACCGAAACATCGATCCAAGGCTCGACCGCTGGAACACCAGCACTCCCAAAGCTTACACGTCGTCGTCGCTGTCGGTGTCGAAGCTTTCCGCTTCGAGCAGTTTCTTGGCGCGCTGCAGCAGCCTCGCGCGGTCGTCTTCGATGGTTTCGTCCTCCTCGCTATCGTGCAGGGCCTCGAACGAGTCGTTGTCGCTTTCCTTCTCCTCGTCGCTGAACTCGTCGAAGCGGATCCCGAGCTTCTGCTCCAGCTCCGCGATCGGACGCTGCAACGCATCCAACGCGTTCGCGTCGTCCCCATCCTCATCATCTGGCGCCGCTTCGTTGGTCGTATCCGCGTTAGCGTTACCGGCACCGGCATTTGACGTTTCACCTGCGTCATGCTCCACATCGAAGCGTGAAAGGTACGCCGGCTCTTCGCCTTGTGACTGCGGGGGCTCGCTGGCCGCTTGAGGTGTGCTTCTGCTAGCCTTTTGCCCAGCGTGGACTCTTGCTTCAGCCTGCTCTCGCGGCTCTTCGCGCCATCCGTGACCTTCGACGTTGCGCTCAGCTATACTGGGAGCACCATCGCCACGTTCGGCACCACTCGCGTGTCCACGCTTTGCGTCCCCACTGCTGCTGCTGCTGCTCATGCTGCTGACGTCGCCCAACGCTCTCTCCAGCAGACTCATTTCTTGCATGGTTCGTCGCATTGCAGCACTCCCGAAGCTGACGCTGCTGCCACTGCTGGGAGGTCCTCGCGACGGCTGCTCAAGCACTCCAGGTGCACTCGCGAGAGAGGCGACAAACCTCAAATCGGCCTTCTCTGGGGTGTGCGGAGGGGATGCGTGCGTATACCTGGCCTGGTCTTCCTCTTCGTCACTCGACGGGAAATCCCAGTTTGTGTGTTTCCCTTCGTTTTCGGAGTCGGAGTCAGCGTCAAACAGCCGACGACTTCGACTCCCACTGGTCGGCTCCGGAGATTCGTAGGCTGGTCCACTTGGCTGGCGTCTGGGAACCTTCTCTGCCGACTTCTGGCCACGAGGCTTGGACTTCTTGGACCGCTCTCGAGCGAGCGAAGGTTCGTTTCGCCTGGTTTCAAACTCGTGATCCAACGCGTCGTGCTCCTGTTGCTCCTGGCGCCGAGCGTTCCGAACGGATTCCAGATCCAGCAGCTCCTTGTCTTTCGCAAGCTGCTGATCCAACAATTGGTTCTCCAGTTCCTGCCGAACACGCTTCTCCT
>MBAC02002933.1:0-19516 GCA_001712635.2 Nothophytophthora sp. Chile5 | reverse complement strand
GGGATACGCCAATAATGTGTATTTCTTACATTAGATTACTTTTGTTTCCTGCAGAATAAATGCGGTTTCATGCACGAAGCGCTTCACGAAATGCGTTTGACGCATGCACCAAAACAACGATGAACTCCGCAAAAAATAAATTCTTAAATAGATAAACGGCGTTTGCAGACTTTGGGTCACAGCGCTGCAGCTCAAACCGTCCATTCTCTTTCTGCGTCCCCAGGCATGTTGTTCTCATCGTCCCATTGTTGTGGGCCAAAGTGATCTTCAGTGCAGTCCGACTCACCACAACTGCCACTGGTGTCGTCAAGGTCGGGCCCACTCATCTCAACTAGTATGTCGGAGAGTTCTGAAGTACCAGACTCACTCGAAGAAAGCGTCTGTGACTCGCTGTCAGTCTCAGTTGCTCCCCCTCCGCGCTGCGTTAGAGGCACCAAATCCGCTACAGGCCGAGCGATGATCTCAGTCTTCGCATTCTTTGGCCCGTTATTCGAGTACACAAACGCCAACTTGATAACCTTCTCGTTGCCAAGTTGATTCCGACGAGGCGAGTGAATGAATTTGAAAATACTCCACGAGCGTTTCGCCGCCGCGGATGAAGTCGGGATCGTAAAAATCCTCTGTGCGATGGGCTCTAGCAGGGGGTAATCATCAGCCCCGATCCACGTCCACCACTCCAAAGGCGGGAAGTCTTCCATGCGGCGCCTGTGCTCGTCACCCCAATTGCACTTGTTCGTCATAAAACTGGATAACTGACGACAAAGTAGCCGAATTTGAGGTTGAGGATGCCCGAGCCGAGCAGCAAGCTTCTCGAGGTGCTGAATCGTGTCGTCCCTGTCAGTTCTGACAAATGTGCTCGTATCCTTTGTGTGGTCAAGTAGATAGGATATCCCCATGGATTCTCTGTGAAGCAACTTCCATCGATATTCAATCAGGTCTCGGAAGGTTTGCTGCGTGTCCTCATCGACTCCGGGCGTCTCGGCATTGTAGGCAGGGTGTCGTATCAGTTCGATAAACTGCTGATAGATCACAGACAGGCAGACCGTGTCTTTCTCGAAGTGAGCGAGGCACTTGTGTATTGGCTCCAGCAGTTGAAGCGCGACAGCGCCTTGGGCCCAGAAAAGCTCGGGGATCACGATCTCTTCTAGCCGAGACACCTGCTGCTGTCCATACTTCTCCAGTAGTTCATCGTCTTCAACGAGCTCCCTGATGACCCTGTCGTTCTCTATGACCAGTTTGGTGCATTCGTACTGCGAGTACCACCTCGTTATGTTTGGGAGCTTCAGGCCTCGCTGGCTAGCCGAGGTATCACCTTCCTGGTCTGTCCTGAATCGAGCGTTTGTAGCCGTGTGATTGCGTATGAAGAGGACTGCTTCCTTTGCTTGGCTCAGGATACGCGCCAAGTCGGGGATACTCAAGACGTCTTTCATCATCAAGATCAGCGTGTGAGCTGCACATCCAGTTGAGAGAAATCCAGGCCGACCAGTTTCGAGAAGAGTCCACGCGTTCTTCATGTTTGATGCATTATCAGTTGTGACAGAGCACACCTTGTTGACACCAACGGCAGACTCGATCTCGTCAATCACTTCACCAATCATATTAGCCATGTAGGCCCCGGTCTTTGAATCCTCATCCGTTACCCGGCATGACCATAACAGCGGACGCATCTTCGGCGCCGTCACGATGAAATTGATCAAACTCTCACGTCGCGGATTGGACCAGCCGTCCGACATGAGAGCTACATGACGCTGGTTCTTCAGGTGGTGTGTGACGGCATCCCTCTCAGCTGCATACGCAGAATCCAGAAGTGGGCCAGCCAGTTGGTGCCTGTTTGGCATGGCGATTGTAGGACAGTAGCGAGTAAACAGCTCACGAGCGCTTGTCCGATCAATCAAGTTAAAGGCGAGACCAGACGTGAAGAAGAACATTGCAATCTGCAACTGGTAGGCTTGCGCTTCGCGCTCATCGACCACATGGTGTTCCGGGGGGGAGTCTACCACGGGTTCGCCTGACGCAGCTACTTGCTCTGGCCGCCGACTGTAATCAGCAGTTATGGCGCGCTTGGTAAACAGCTCAACAGCTCTGTACCCGTCGCGCAGTTCGCTGGAAATTTTTTCACACACGAAAGCATGAGCTTTCAAAGCTCGGAGAGGGCTGAACACTCTTCAAGAGAGTGCCGCAGTGCTTGCAGGTCACATCAGGATACTTGTTGGTACGCGATTCCTCGATGATTGTGTACTCCGCCCAGATTGCTGTCGTTGGCCGGCCTCGCACCACCATCTCGGCCGCTGTCGCACGAAGAAGAGCAGCAACGACAAGAACATGTCAGTGCAGAAATGGGTCGCAACTATAGTGCACGGTGCAGCGTGCACGTACCGACTTGGCGGGAAAGCTGCTGGAAATGGCGCCATCGCTATTCCGGAAGTGGCGCCATTGATTTTTGCGTGTGAAATATTTCATCGTATCTCGCTCTCCAATCGTAAACTACACTCGTCTCTGTTTTCGTGCAATTGTTCCTTTTCTGATTCAATTAAATGCACTGCACGAAACAACAGTATATCAGATAACTATCCGCGAATACCTTCATTCCTGGCGCGAGCTGCTATCACAAAATATCTGTGAAAATGGGGATGGTACCGATTTGCTGAGGCATTTCGATTACGGCTCCAGTCTCCTTAGTCACGTTTTGATAGCTTCTAGTGGAGCGTGGTCTAACTACGTCTAGCGAGATCAACCGTAAGGTGAATTGGGAGACTGACAACACTAAGACCAAGAAATAGAGAACCTACGCGAGGAGGATTTCCGTCGTGTAGGTCCTCAATCTGTTAGTCTTGCCGTTCGACCTTCGCCGACGCCTCGTGCAGGATGAAGTTATGAACCATTACCGAGCGCTGCTACGCATCTATCTGGGAGCACTGTGCATCGTTGAGCTAAATTTTATTTTCATTCTGTTTTCTTTATGTGGGAACTTCTGTTGCACTCAAAGGTTAGCTGCTACAATGTCACACGCTGCTGTGCCATCGCTTAGTCCTACCGACTCAGCTTGTGTTGGTTCAGCCGGCTTTGCTCACCTCGTACGTGTTGTAGGGGGGGGGGACGAAAATGGCACCGAGCGACTGTCCCAGCGGTGCGATACTATCTCCATTCACTCTCCATTCACCATTACCTCCGGTACCAGTTCATATATCAAGTGCCGATTTCTCACAGGAGACACCATCTTGTTGACACGACTCCACCAAATCTTTATTGTCGCATTCAAATATATGTTGTTGCATTGCTGTGGAGAACGTGAATTTGAGTGTTGTTGATCCAAGCAGTACATGAGTTACCAAGGAGAGTGGAGTACTTCGTGCAGGAATTATGACCCCACAAAACCAGATGTTTGTATCTGTACCAATCAGATTTGGAATTTTGCTGTTAATCAGCATTTCATGTCTCCAACCTGTGGGAGAGGGAGAGGGTGTCGTGCAGAGCTAGATTAACCCACAGATCACATAATTCATGATCACCTTGCGAAAAATAATTTCCCTTTCTAATTGATAGTTGATTTTCTCCCCTTGCCTGATATTGAGCGAGATATGCTCTGCTAGGTCAACCTTCCAGCTCAGCATGAGCAGGGTAGGGGCTTTGATGAGTGCTCCAAGATGTGGCGATAGAATTTCGGGAGCAGAGGGATATCTGCAGCCGGACACAAGTGCGCTGTTTGATTGTATCAGAGAGGTCCCTACTCGATCTACTGGAGTGGATGCCACTTTGCAGCGGTATCACGTGACGAATGCCACGCCAAACCACCGAGCCAAGCGAGACGTGACGTGACTTTTCAAAACATACATGTTCTAGAGGCTGAATAACAGTAAAACGCCAAAGGTGAACGCAACCTGCCGTGCGGAAGTGTAAATACACCGACTGCGATACCCTACGATTGCCTCCTGGACTGATTTTCCAGCATCGGTGTGTGCCAAGCTCGGACCAGTGACCGCGGCACACACCTCAAGAATGAAGTGACCAAGTCGCTAAAACGCAGGATGGGCACACATCACCACTTTACCAATCCCTGGGCTAATGGCACCATGGAGATTGTGCTGTACGATATGCTGCAATGCTGTTGTACATTGTTTTCCGAGTGAAGGCTGGTTGCCACCCAACACCTGGTCGTGGACCGCAAAATTGGTCAAAATGGTGTTGAATCAGTCTTTATCAGTTATACTTGGCAACGTTTCGCCAGTGACCGCGATGGCGGGGCTTCAATCGTTGTCGCGTCTCGACGCTGTTTGTAGTAACAGGTGTTATCGATTTCATCCCACTAAAGGCTGTGATGACTTCGCAGAATACCAAGGTTGTGCGCCTACATGCTCCTGTTGGAACGAAGCTGTGACAATCAACACCAAGATTCGAAGTTCCACGATCAGCGCTCGGCCGCTTCAAAGGCTCAGCTTGATACCGGAGACTATGTGTTGTACGCAGATGAGTAGACAACCACACGAACCAAGCCCAGCGTTCACTGATGTAGATCTGCTCAAGTCGTGGATACCGTCTCACATTGGATTCCGGTTATCAACATCTACTTACCAGTGAGGGTACGCCAGCCGATTGAAATCCTACTCGGGTCAGGCGCTCAGCGTTACTGGGGATTTACTCCGGCACGTGCCATAGCAGTGAAAGCCACGTGGTATCCAAACGCAAGAAATGTAAGCGTGCTACGAGGCGATAGTCAAACAGTACTAATTCCCGGCCGTGGTGCGGTCTCTGATCCCTCCTAGTGTGGCGAAAAGTTTAGATTATTTCACAAAAGTGAAGCTGCAAAGGAAAACAAAACTGAAGGTAGCACGCACAAAGCGCTCGTTACAACAATATACAGTGGTTCGAGATACGAGCATCCCCACTCCTACACTGCAAACGGTACGTTTTGGCTAACCGTACCGTTTCCTTTAAACAACCTTCCCACCGCACGACGGCGAGCGGTAAACCCGTATCGTCGACGCAGAAATTTGCTTGCCCGTGCCGTGCCGACCCGGGGAGGTGCAGTTGTGTGACGAGTCGGTTATAGGAAAACGTCCGGTATGGACCATCGATATCTGAAATGGCGCCAATATTTCAGGTATCAAATCTAAGTTAAGTTGAGCCAGCCCAAATTTTGCAGCTCAAATAACGCCACCATTATGCAGTATTGTGACAGCAAAGTTATCGTGGTGGATGCGTTTCTGAATTGTCCTTATTGACTAGGATTTGTATGCAGTGTGGGGCCAGACAAACGCCCAGGCTGTCAAAACGGATTTGGGTGTGAACTGCTGTTCCAACCGCTGTTTCCTTTTAGCACAATCGTTTTATTCTTCCGGTGCGACCGTCGGATAGTCGCCATTGCGCTCTTAGAGTTCAAATCCTTCAACGCGTTATACCAATATCATAAAATGTATCATTTTAGAGCACGCCCAGTGACTTTCACTCAGTGCTAGCTTGAATAATTGCCTTCTGAGGTGCAGGTACTCTACGTTTATGCTGTACGTTTCCTAATACACCACCTCTTAACAACAAAGATTATAAAATGTCCATACAAATTCTGGCGTCGAGCTCGATTTTGGGCGCGTCGGAATATCAAGGTACTCAATGGCTTGCATTGCCCCGATTCCAGCAGCGGCAGTAGCTATTGTTTGCGTATGGTACTATATATATTGTTCCAAACTCACATCAAGTTTAAGAAAGGGCTTGGAATAACAACAAATAATTGGGAAGCCAAATATGCGTCACGAAACCCGGGGTGTTTCAAAGAGGTAAGTTGATTAATGATGACATGCAAAGCAAACAAATTCAGGGACCTGACTTAACTCCTTGTGCTCTTGTCCAGGTCCTGCGTTCATGCAAATGTGAGCGTGTGCCTCCGCCCTCTTACAGCTTGTGCCTCGTGCACTAAGCCTATAGCGTTTCCCTGCCGTAATCCCCACGTGCTGCAGCGCGTGCCATATTGCTTCTCGCTCCTCTCGTTGGGCTTCAGCTCGAGCAGCTCCGGTGGTTGACGCTGCAGCCGAGCCCAAGCTTGATCTCGGCTGCAAATATGGTGACACTGGGCTCCAAAGCTTGGTCGCGGCAGCCACGCTGTGTTACTCGAGTTGGGCAGAGAGCTCGTCGTCACCGCTCACGTTTCCGTAGCCGCGGACCTTGACAAGGACGTTCTGGAGCAGTGCAATGAGAGGCTCACAGGAATCTTCGATGGCTTGCAATCCCTTCCACGAGACGAGGAGTTCCCAGCGACCAAACGCCTGATCGAAGCGATGACCGGCGAACTTCTCGACACCAAGCAGCATTCCCTGGGACGAAACCAAATCGAGCAGCTCCACGGTTGTGTCCAGGTCAGCATCGGCGTAGAGCTTTAGTCGTGAGGCGTTTACCTCGTACTTGCGATCCGTCACTAAGTGTTCAATCTGAAACGAGTGAGGCGAAGCAGAGCCGACCTTGAATGGGCCAACCCAGTGCCCTAGCAGCTTGCGGCTGGGGAGCCGCTGATCAATCCGTGACCATAGCACAAAGTCACCGACGTCAAAGTTGGCTGGATAAGCGTTGTGTGCGGCCATGTCTCGGAGACGCTGGCGCTCCTTCGCGTCAGCCTGCTCGGTGCAAATCATGCAGCATATGATCAACCAGGTTGACAATTTGTGTTGGCTCCACCACACCCTCGTCTTGACCAGCACTCGTCGGCAACACGATCGCATCCAAAGCTGATGAAGCTGGAAGGGCAGTGAACGCTTCGACTGAGGTGCGCCCCGCAAGCGACTGAACCCGAGTGTGGTTCAAGTTCGTCTGCACCGCCTGTAGCAAATACGGCCACTCGTATTGGTCGAGGCTATACTCCAGCAGTAAAGCCCGAAAGACATGCAGAACATCCTTGTTCAGTCTCTCCACAGTGCCATTCAACCACGGCGAGTACACCGGTGAGAAGCTGAGCTCAATCTTCAGTCTCGAAGCCAGGTGTTTCATCATCTCGTTGCGAAAATGAGTACCTTGGTCAGATAGCAGAGTCGCTGGCATACCATATCTTGAATACCACATTGTCAGCGCCTCAGCAGCGACGTAAGCCGACGGTGTCGAGCAAGAAAATAGCTCGCAGAAGTGAAAGAGACCATCTTTCACCACGAGAAGGTACGATGAATCTTCATATCCTTCACTGAATGACAGATAATCCCAATGGACAACTTCATTTCGCAGAGTCGACGAAAGCAGCGGGCCGTATGGTTGTGGAATTTGTCGAGGTATTATGAAGTGCTTGCACAGCAGGCATTGGCGGACAAACTTCGCAACCTTGGACTCGAGAGTGGCAATATAGAATCGTGCTTGCAACGCCAAACTCATCGCTTCTTATCCTCGCGAACCACAGTGAGCGACCACGAAAATACGGGAAAGCAGCTCCGTTGAGCAAGCGGGGATCCAGAGGCGGTCGTCGATGGTCACCACACCATCCTCCTCCTCCTTCGATGCAACCCGTAGGTGGTATTTCTCACGTGCGGCTTCCTGCTGGGCAGTAAGTACATCGGCGCGCGTCGGAAAGACAAAGGCAGCAACACTAACGACAGTTCTCGCGTGCCAGCGTGATATTATGTCTGCCCAGACATTCTTCTCGCCAGGTATGTGCTCGATAGTGTTGTGAAGGCCACAAAGACGCATCGCCCAGCGCTGTAAACGATCTCTCTCATGCTTCTTGAGTTCCACATTTGGCGCGAAGATGTATGCCAAGTTCGCGTGATCACAATAGAGGCGAAATCCCTTTGGTCGGAGAAGGAGATAGTCGAGGTCACGGGAGGCTTTGATGATCGGGACGGCTTCCTTCTCCACCACAATCCAGTTCAGCTCGGCGTGGTTGAACAGACCGCCTTTACACACGATCAACTCGTGTTGCTGCTCGTCCACCAGCAGTGCGGCATCCCAAACACGAACTTGAGTCAGAATAATGCTGTAGCCGGCGGCCGAAGCGTCGGTGAACAGCAACAGCTCAGCATCTGGGTCGGTAAAAGTCATCACCGCAGAGTGTGCCACCAGTGCCACCACAGCATCGAACGCAGCTCGCTCGGTGTCCGCCCATACGGTGGCTACATTCAGAGCATTCCGGTTGCGCCGACCAATTCGCTGTCTCTCGGTGTTCAACTTGTCCTGGAGGGGGGGGGGCAATATTGCGTGCGTAGTCTGGAATGGAGTCGTGCAACCAGTTTGTAGTACATATGGAGTACTGGAGGTCGGCTACTGTTGCTGGAAGGGGAAGTTCTGCGAGAGAACTGACGCGAGCAGGGTTGTGGCGAACACCATTGCTTGAGATCAAACGTCCGCACTACAATATCTCTAGCTCGAACAGCGACGACTTGGCCATGCTCAGCTTGAAGTTGGCTTCACGCACAATTTCGAAGAAAGCACGCAGTGTTTGCAGGAACTCGTCCGCCGCCGGAGCAAAGAGGATGACATCGTCCACCAACACCAGCGCCGAATGCGGGATCAAAGGTGCCAGCTTGGTCTGCACCTGGCTCTGGAAATGAAGCGCAGAGTCCATCGCTCCCTGCGGGACCCGCGTTGGCGTGTACACACCGTCTGGCGTCACGAAAGAGAATACTTTTTGACTGTCCTTGTGAAGCGGCAACTGTCAAAATCCCTGCGTTAAGTCAAATCACCCAAACAACTTCTTGCCATTGAACGCGTCGACCGTAGTTGGGACCGATGGCATTGTGCCGGCGATTGGAACCGTGACCAGATTGACAGGCCGGTAGTCGATGGTGAGCCGAAACGTATCTTGTGTGCCAGGCTTCCGCATTGGCACGACTGCGCACGCCCATCTTGACGCATTCTTCTGCTTGACGAGGCCGTTGTCGACCAGAGACTTCACATACTCACGGATGAATTGAGCCTGCATAGGCGCGTACTTGCGCGGTGGGCTGCGGAGCGGTACAGCATCTTGACGTAGCGTAACCTGTAGGGACTCGACGTTCGCAGCTGGGTCTTGGCCAAAGCCCCCACGCCACACATCCGGACACTGGGCGAAGAGCTCACGTACGGCTTCGGCATGTTCCGTCGACAGGCCATTAGTCACCGCGCGCTCCACCAGCTGATCGAGTGCAGTGGCTGGCCCAGGGTCGCCTTGGCGTTCAGGAAGGCCATCGCCAACGGGGAAGTCGTCCACCTCACCCTCCAGCAAAGAAATTCCAACAAGTTGAGCCAGCTGTTGCTCAACATCGATGCCCAGACCTTTTAGGACATCACGCCCCAGCAAAATCCCATCACCTTCGCCAGCCAAAATCAAACAGAGCACCGAAGATACACGAGGCCAGCCATGGTTGTCAGCTCCAAGTCCAGAATGACTTCTTGGTCACACAACTGGACACGACCGTCGGCCATCACTGCTTCCACTGCTGTCGAGAGAGGCGTCACTTGCAGTGAGGGCTGCATCACACAGAGGGAGTCAACAGTCACTTGGGGAACCACGCTCTGGTCAGCGCCTGTGTCCGGCGAAAAGGCCATCTCGACGAGGCCATTAATTATCACAGTGCCAGCAGCCTCAGCATATCTGACAGACTTCGAGCGCATGGCACTCACGCGCTTCTCCTTCGACTCGCGATACTTGCGTCGTGCCTCCTCACGCTGGACGTCAGTGGCAGTCGGGCAGTCGGCAAGCCAGTGAGGTCCTTTGCACATCAAGCGTCCTTCTTGGGGAGGTGGGCGAGTCTGCTGCGAAGCCCGTGCAGGTGCAGACGGCGAGGCAGCGGGCGGCGCCGAGCGAGATGGGCCAGTCTTGGTGTGGCCGGGCTTGGGAACTTTCCGCTCTGGCTTCTCCAACCTGGAGTTAACCTTGCCTGCGCGATCTTGCGACATCCGATGAAACCGTTGTTGCACCTTCGCGTGCTCCAGTATCAGGTCAAAGAACGTGACATCATTGGACAAGCAGTCGCGCCTCTCAAAGTCGACAAGTCGCGTCATTTGTGCCTTGAGCACAGGGGGCTGCAGATTGTCCACCAACAGGCGACACCGCGCCTTCAGCCTGCACTTGCAGCCAGAGTCGAACTCATTTCCGCTCTCAATTAGGCCTTGGAGACCATTATCCTCCACAATACCATTGGAGTCCTCGTAGTAGCGGAAGATTCTTGCATCACAATCGCCGATTGACAAGTCCATCTTCAGCTGTTGACGGAACAGAAATGTGACATCAGGCACAAACTCGTTCTTGAGCGTGCGGCAACGTGCTTGCACGGCCTCCATGATGTCAGAGTCGGTGACTGTGGACAGTGGCTTCTTTAGCACGTAGGAAGCCATGTTTTTCAACGTCTTGGGCCTCACCGAGCTCTTGACGGTGGCCACGACGCTCTCGAACGTCTCGTTGGTGACGCCACAGCGGTGGCGGATCTTCTCCACGTAGCGTTCCCACTCGCGGTGCCACTCGATCAGTGTAGCATGCTCCCAGCTTCGCAGATCAGGAGCCCTGATCAGTTCGAAGATCGACTGCGAAACCGTCATCTCCACATCGCCGTCGGAGTCCACCGTGAAGCCTGACATAGTTGAAGTTCACATCAACCGTACTTAAACCGAACTTAGCGTGTTCGTACTTAGTCAGCGCAGATGGGTAGTCTTGAGCTGACGACAGGAATCTTCATTTGACACGCGCACCGAAAAGACGATGTCCCAGACAGCTGTGTCCGGGATCAATGCACTCAAACGCTTCGAAGAGCGCACAACTAGCTTTGTCGCAAAACCCGGGGTGTTTCAAAGAGGTAAGTTGATTAATGATGACATGCAAAGCAAACAAATTCAGGGACCTGACTTAACTCCTTGTGCTCTTGTCCAGGTCCTGCGTTCATGCAAATGTGAGCGTGTGCCTCCGCCCTCTTACAGCTTGTGCCTCGTGCACTAAGCCTATAGTGTTTCCCTGCCGTAGTCCCCACGTGCTGCAGCGCGTGCCATATTGCTTCTCGCTCCTCTCGTTGGGCTTCAGCTCGAGCAGCTCCGGTGGTTGACGCTGCAGCCGAGCCCAAGCTTGATCTCGGCTGCAATCATGGCGACAATTTGCCAAAACGACCAAACATAATGAGCTGCTTTTGCAGTGGAAACCAGCGCATTTCCCGATATGTGCCACCTCTTTAGGAAACTGACCTCCAAGATAAGATAAGCAAGTTTTGCAAATGAAAATGAACAAGATAACATTTTGCATATATGATTCACGTAACCCAAACCGCGATGGAGACTTGTCACCATTCCCTCATGCTGCCAGTATTCACCTTTCTTCTCCTCGCTGTCCCCGGCCTCCTCCAAAAACACCATCGATGCCAACCCGCAATACACACCAGACGATTATGTCATAGCCCTGCAAACTCCACCACGTCCAGCAATAATCCTGCCTTATACAGTTTAATTCGTAAACTCCACCTCTGTCCCTCCAACACAGGCAGCAAATCTCAATCCTGTCTTATACATCTTAATTCGTAAACTCTGCATCTGTCCCTTCAGAGTACGCACCAAGCCCAATCCTGTCGTATACATCTTAATTCGTAAACTCCATCGCTGCCCCTCCCATCGGACTAGGCGGATGCAATCGGATAAAAATGTTTACATAACTTGCTTTTAGTGGCCATGAACTTTGCTGAAAAACGTCAATACTTAGCATTTTCTAAACGGTTTTGATGCAAATAAACATGGTGTTCGAAAACCCACGATGTCCTAACCTGTCAATGACATAAACAAAGTTGCGCAAAACTTCCTCAGATCTCTATTTAAGATTCAACAGCATAATGACAGTTGACCTCCACAAACGTACAACCTATCATTTTTAAGCTCGGCAATCAGCGGTAGTCACCCAAGTCATAAAAGTGCGAAAAAGATACGATCTGATCCATTCGCCTACAAACACAGTTTAAACTTGGTTTTTCTTCGTTTCAACTGCGAATAGCCTCTCGGATGGTACAAAGGGTGTGACCTGCCGCTCCAAATCGGAACGGTACCGTCATGAATACCGTTCCTTTTTGTATTTATCTGAACGTATTCCGAACATACACATTGTAAAAGTAAACCAGTAAATACTGTAATTAAAATTCAATTCATTTCGACCGCCGCCGTACCGTTTACCGTGGTGCGAAGTGTTCTGCTGTTTGTGCAAGATAGTGAGACCGTTGCAAAATTTGGAGCTATCAATTGTGGGTTATCAGTGCCATTTTCAGTACAGACGCGCGGATGCTCTAACGGCGATTCCAGCGCACCCAGTTTGTCTGCATAACTCGTTCTCAAAGCACAACTGAGTCAGAAATGTGCGGATGCACATACTGTTTCGGTCCAGAGGTGGTACATGCCTATCCCACACACTAACATACCTTCTGACGCACTCCGTAGTTTTGTTGGGGAAGACGCAGGTCGTTTGAATTGTCGGTTTATTTTTTGTGCAGCCATACATTCAATTGCTTCTCCCGCCAACGTGGACACAGTTGAACGACAATAACGAATACTACGTTGGGGTTAATTTGTCACAGCACGCGCAATCAATTAATCAACAACAACATGAATTCGATCCATGTTGGCGTATTGGGATGACGAAAGCAACGTTTTTGTCGTTCCCCCTCCGGGTATTACTGTTTGCACAGTTAGCTGGCTTAGTTTCTGAACAACTGATTAACACTTTTGCGAGCAACTATAGTGTTCAAACTGAAGGCATTTCATTATTAAAGGAAACACTCTGCTCCGTTTCCTCAATTTACGGTCGTTATCAAATCATACCACTCTTTCCGCTGTCCAATCAGATTCGACACAGTGGCCAACTTCTGTCAGCCCCTGGTATCACCCCATTTGGTGATTTCACAAAAGGAAGCCAAACGCTCCCTTTGAGGCCTTCTTTCCCCTCCATTTAGTAGGCAAAGTGGTACATCATGAAAAGGCGCAATTTTCACCCTTTTGTCATGAAAAGGTTTGAATTTTACCCACACAAAATGAAATGGCGAAACACGTTGAATGTGTGTGTGTGTGTGTGTGCGTGTGTGTTGCACCCAAGCATCCAATCGAAGTGGTAGTGAAACCAGTTGCCGGATGTATTTACTTAATTTATTTTGTGGGTTGAAAAGTGATGGATAGTGCGTGCAAAATAGGGTCTAAGGCTATTTCGATCACAAAATCTTGGCAGCATTTGAAGAAGCATCGATGAGCGGATGTATGCAAAGCAAAGGATAATATGTAATAGCTCATCTGCTCATTTAATCCACTACTGGATTTCTAAACGAAATTGTTGTATTTATCGGAAATATTCGAGTACAGGATGATATCTTAGTTTTCATGTTATTCACCGTGTCACCCAAAACAAGATTGTTAAAAGCCACAAATACAAAGAATAGGATTTAGATACATAGTAAAATCGCATTTATCTTTGAAAGACAACACAGCGTGCTTGCTGCACAACTGTGGTGAATATCATCCAGTTTTTTTTCCCAACGCGAGCCATCCAACCCTGTCTGGCACATCGGAGATACTCAAACATAGCCCCCGTTTTCGCTAGCACTTTCCAGTTTTCTTCCGCTTACGGAGGAACCTCCCTCTTTCCCCTACTCCAACACCACCATTGACCCCACCTAAACTGTCAACCGCCTCCAGTTCCACCCTGCGCGAAACTCGGCTCGATTTTGGAACATCTCTTTAAATATCGAAGAGAAGGTCCTGGACTCGGCTTTCCCCATCGCTGACAGCTTTCTCGAGGAAGGTGCCCTGAAGCCACCTTCACGATGATTCATTTCTCTGTGAAAGAGTCCACCACTCTATGGAGTATCGTGGAGGTGGAAATGCATTTGGCATGGACGATGGGCCGCGGCAAGAAGCACGAAATGACCCTCACGACGCATCTTTCATGGCTCTCACTGTTCTCAAGCACTACGACATGTGGGCCAAACACGCGGTAGATTTCTGGCTTCATACCGCCACGTTTGAGGAGATAATGTACAAGGCGTTCGAGATCTTTGAACCGGTTAAATTAAAAAATACGAGCGCTCGGTCGCGATGGCAGAACAGCGCCCACCAGACATCACATTCGCCGCCTTTCCGTATGATCTCTACACTACAGGATGCCACATTTCTACCCACATGTCGCACCCTCCGCATCTTCATTGAGCAGAAGCAGTTATTCTTGAGGAAGCATAAATTACATGGCTACAAACTGGAGCTCTCGGTGGCGTACCCTGACTTTGCAGGCGACGTCCCAGAGCACGCGCCAGTCTTCAAGTCCGACCTCGCGATCGTGGTGGAGCGGGCAGACGTTCACCGCGGTAGCTGAAGAAAACGCGTACGGAGAAAGCAGAACTGAACATCGGAGAGGGCGTTCGTGATCATCCAGATGAGTGGGCGGTCCTCGTGGACATGGGCTACCAAGGTACGCAGTCGCATCTACGCACGGTTCAGCCGAAGCGCAAGCCGCGTGGGGGGGGGGGGTCTCAGTCATGCTGACCTCGCTCGCAACGACCTTGTGTCATCTGACCGCGCCCTTGTTGAAAACTTCTTCGGAAGGGTGAGTAAGTTGTGGCACGTGATGCACGCCACCTACAACTGAAATGAATGTCGCTACGACCGGCTTTGCGTGACCTTAACGAACGCGCATGTACAGTCACACAGCAGTATGACAGCGCATACAGGATAACAGCACGCACGCACAGAAGCCAGCAGCATGGCGGCACAGAGAGCAGCAGAACACGCGCACTGCAGCCAGCAATAGGACGACTTGAACGGCACGGAGGGCCTTCCGCCACGACGGAGCGAGAGCGCACGGCCGCGCGGAAGAAGAGCAAACAACAGCGAGAAGTAACATCGTGGTCTATGCGCGAGCTGTTGGGAAATGCAGTGCATCGGTCTATCATCGTCCAGGTGACCTTGTTGACCAGTCGGTCTCTTTTGGTGGGATTCTCCCATCACAGTTCAAAAGCCGTGTAACTGCTGGATGTTTTTAGAATATCTCCACCACTGCCGCTACTGGTATTCCAATCCTAAATTTACTCAATAAATTACCGTTTTTAGATCCAGCACTGTCATTATTTGGATGCTAAATATACAAAACGAAGAGTTGCTGGTAAAATTGAAGACAAATTTGGCCTTGGGAATAGCAGTTCCCAAACGACACCCTCCTGCAAAGTTGGTGTGTCATGACCTCCAACATGCGCGGCACTGGCTACAAGACGCACGAAGACAAGATGCGCTGTGAAGCGTGGCTGTCTGTGAACTGCGACCCTATAGCAGGTATCTACCAAACAGGAGGCAATTGCTACGGAAAAATCAAGCGCGTCTTCGACGAGGAGTTGCGCCGTGCAGACGCGTTTGTGGCAGAGCGCCCCTGCACTTCTATCAGCGCACGATTCCAGACGATACCACATGCCGTCTCCAAGTTCGTCGCCTGCCACAAGAAGGTGATGAAAATCTGTGCGAGTAGCAGATCGCCGACCGACGTCAAGCATGACGCTGTTACTTTGTTCGAGTCGACGAGCAAGCGCGGCCCGTTTAAGTTTATGCAGTGCTGGTATGTGCTGCGGGATTCGCCCAAGTGGGGTGCGTGGCGATCGACTAATGAGAAGAGGAAGACACCAAGAAAGCGATCAAGCTCTGCTGTATCAGAGCTATTCGATGACGCAGGCGATCCCCTCCCCCATCCAGATCTACCCATGGTTGGGGGAAAAGTGCGTGAACACGCAGTAACTCCTTTGAAGGGTACATGTGTCATTCGAGCCAAAATTGACCGCATCAACCTGGTACTTTACGCTCACCAAGCTCAAGCTGCGGAACGTGCTGTTGCGAACGCTGAAAAGCGCATCTGGGTAGCGCAAGATCAACTGGAGTTGAGTTTGTTCAGCATTGCAAGAAACATTGATGGCCCTGAGGCCAACGAGTACTTGACGCTCAAACGACAATCAGTTCTTCAGTGTCTACGAACGGAACGCCACCTATCAACGGCATCAACTGTGCGCGATTCTTCCGAGCCAGCCGCAGCAATTTCAGACAGCGCAAACGAGGCCAATCTGTCGGCTACATCTGAGATCGGTTTTCAATTTGATGAGAGCACTAAAGAAATTTAGTTACGAGCAACCAACTAAAACCGAATTTGGTTTCACTCTAAATGTTCGTTCAACTAAGTCTTGGCGTAGTTGAAGATGCATTCTCCTGTCGTGAAGCTTAGAGGCCTGCACGACCAGGTTGGCTACGTTCGGTCTCGGTTATAGAGGGGGTGGTCGGGATACATGGAAAACGGGCATTCCACCTGGCTGAGATTCGGGATCGAGCAAAGAAGCATGGGCGTCGAGATGCTCGTTCACTTCGTCTTCGACTATCATGTTGTGGAGAATGATGCATGCATGCATCACCGTAGTCATGGCATCGAGACTCCAGAGCGGGCATGGTGCGTCCAAGATACGCCACCGTGCCTTCAAAACGCCAAAGCAGCGCTCGACGCCTTTCCGGCAAGCCTCTTGTCTCTTCGAAAAGTGCTGCTGCTTTTTGTCAATTGGACGTTCAATTATTTTCACAAATATTGGCCATTCTGGATAGATTCCATCAGCGAGGAGATACGACATGCCGTACTTATTGCCTGTGCACCGTATTAAATCTATCAAATCCATGACCAAACGAAACCCATTATGACCCAAAACAGTTCCCGAGTACGCAATGTCTTACCGCTTAACACGAACTCAACTTTACACCCTCACCACGATGGAGTGCGTCCAAAATGGGCGATTGCTCCAAAATGTTGGTGTCATTGAGTGACCCCGGGGACCCGAAATTGCAATGCCAGATCCGAAGTTTGTCGTCAGCGACAACTTCGAGAACTTTTTTTCCCTTTGTGTTGACCTCCAACGGACGTGGGACAATTTTGTTCGTCCAATGCATGTAATTGATTGAGCCTACCATACCGACCAAGCCTCGCTTGGGGTTTTCCACTAGCAAAGCTTGGACTTTCTCGGCAGTTGGTGGTCGCAAAAACGGTTGATCCCGAATGGAACATCTGGAGTGAATCAAAATGGTGCATGATCGGAATTCGATCCTGGGAGAATCCTAACCAATCCCCTAGTTGGATGCTTCGAGAATCAAGTGAAGCGTACCTACGTTGCCGTCGGACAGTCGGTGCCTCCCAGGATGGGCGACTTCCCGCAGCAAAAATCTCTTGCAAACTGGTCGACAACAGCCGTTCAGAAGTGCTCCACGCACTGACTGATGGTAAACTCAGAAATCTCCAGATTCTCGTCCAATGCATCAAGTGCATGTAAATCGCTGTAATCTTGAGCAGGCTCGATATACCCACTCTACCTGTTGCGGTTTGTTTGCGTTTGGCAGATGAACTCATCATATTCCATTACTGCTTGCAAAACCTTGGAAAAGAGCCGGGGTGTGATGCGGAAACGGCGATGGAAGTCGCGGTCGTCGTATATAGGATGTGGTCCGAAGTGTTGCTGCAGTAGTCGAAGATGGCGGTCGTGAAAAGTTTTGGCGCTTGTTTGGCGCTCTTCCATCCTGAGAATCCTCTGGGCGCCGCTTTGTACCTGACCCTGGTGGCCTTGCTTGGAAGATCAAGTCCACCATTTGCTCGTCTCGTTCATCCTCCTGAAACAGGTCGGTCATCCAACGCGTCAGCTCACGAGAAACCATTCCGCCAAGCCCTTTCAATAAGTTTGACTTTTGAATAGTGGCCAGAGCGCTGGTGCCGGTCTGAACGCTGGCGGTTACACTGGTGTTGGTGCGGGTCTCAGTGCTGGTGCTGGCTTGAATGCTGGTGGCAACGGCGGCTTGGGTGGTGGCGCCGGATGCAAGCACAGCGACGACAGCAAGGAGGATACGTCAGCGCGAAGATGAACACCGGGGAAACGTCGGCCAGCTACTTAAACGGTGTGTACGCCTCCACCACTGTGTCGACCAACAACTCCATCGGCAAGTCGGACACGGTGTCCACTGGCAGGAACGGCGGAGCTTTGGCGACGATCACTTCCAACGAAGTTTGACTTTTGAATAGCGCCAGTGGTGGCACAACAGCAACGGCAAAGACAAAAATGCATTTTCTTTGTGGTTAACAACCAATTGGAATAGCAGAGCTGGTGGCGATGCTCTAAACACATTGTTTTATCCCGGTCAAATGGAATGATCAAAGCACTTCGTCATTTCTTTACTGTTGCGCATGTGCCGAGTAAATGGTGAGGTGCGTGAGTTGGTGTGTGTAAAAGATGTTGTTTCGCAAGGTGATCGAATTGTGGTTTGTAGCTGAGTGATGACACATCAAGATTCTGACACGAGATCCTCCCACTACCAAGAGCGAGGGCTTTTCCCTGCTCTGTTATCCAGCCTGGGGCGATACACCCTTCCTTAGTGACCTCGGTGCGCTGACTTACGCCAACGCCCCAATGTCTACTCCTGGTTTGAGATGGACGCGCCATCCACATCCTGTGAATAGTGACACCACACTGCATACCACAACCCTCACACCTCACTGCCCAGACAGAAGCTTTCCGTTACAAGTTGACGCCACTCAACCCAGTGACACATTCGACCTCACATTCCCTATATAAACTTACCACTGGTCGCTGCTTCCAAAACCAACACACACCACTTTTTCGTCGCTGCAAAATCAACGTTGGATAATACCATTGCACATGCGCGAAATCTTCATGGACACATACCACCCACAAAGCATACTACACAGCCCTGCTGGTGGTACACACTCGCATGCGCGCACAGGCACTGGGATGCCCACCCACTCGCACACATACGTTGAAATACGCACACACACACACACACACACACTACCGCGTTAAGCGCCAGTGGATAACGACAGACGAATACGCCATCGACGACCGCCATTCCATAAGTAAGAGACTAGCTGAGGGGCGCCCGCTACGCGGGCGAGGTTTTATGCTTGGATGCAATCCGTTGCGCTTCGCCTCGCGGCTCGCTCCACTACTCTTCTAATCCTGCCTCGCTGCGCTCCGCAGGGGCCAATGCGTGGGGCCTAAACCCACCGCTCGCTCGCTTCGCTCCCATCGCTAATCAGTGACTCGGCCTTCGGCCTCGATAATATCGCACTGGATGAGCCGGCTCCGCCGGCAAAAATGCTTGGTGTGAATTTGTTCTTCTTGGTTTTAATTACAGGCGTAGTCGGCATAAATGGATTTGGTATTTGCGGGGTCCAACACGCACACACCACACACACGCACACACACACACACATCACATAAAATAATATATATAGTGTGTGCCAGCAGGTAATGGATTAGCATGCCAGTAATCAGTCAGCTAGCTACACACCATGAGGAAAGGTACCGGAAACTTTGTGAGATTGCACATGTAAAAAAGCTATGTATTGCCTGAAAGCGTAAACATGCAAATGTTGTTAGTTCGCCTGAAGTTTACTGCTAAGTACTACAGACTACATCTAACTGATGATTAGTCGAAGATCTGTCGGTAGACGATGTTGTTGGTGTACACTCCGTCTTCATCTTCGCGCTCTGGATTCTCGATCAGCACCTTGAACTTCGATCTGGCAGTCACTCGCGATAACGCCACGTAC
>MBAC02002920.1:0-11188 GCA_001712635.2 Nothophytophthora sp. Chile5 | reverse complement strand
CGCGCAAGGAGATCACGCTGCAGAAGCTCATCAGTCGCGGAGGCTACGGCGAAGTCTACCGGGGAACTTTCAACGACCAAGTGGTCGCCATCAAGATGCTGCTGCCGGAGACTCGCAAGAGCGTTCGCCACCTGAACGATTTCCTGGCGGAAGTGAAGATGATGGCCGGCTTGGAGCACCCTCGGATCGTCCAGTTCATCGGCGTGGCGTGGGATTCGCTCACGAATCTCTGTGTGGTGTCCGAATACATGGACGGCGGCGATTTGCGGGCGTTGACGCTGCGGTACGAAGCGCAGCGTCATCCGGTGGGTTTCGACCACGATAAGGTGGAGATCGCACTTCATGTGGCCCACGCGCTCACGTATCTGCACTCGTTAGTGCCGCCTGTGATCCATCGCGACTTGAAGTCCAAGAACATTCTGCTAAGTCATAATCTGGATGCGAAGCTGACAGACTTCGGCGTCTCTCGGGAACGTGTGGACCGCACGATGACTGCAGGAGTGGGGACGTCGTTGTGGATGGCGCCGGAGGTGATGATGGGCGAGAAGTACGACGACAAAGCCGACATGTTCTCCTTCGGCGTGGTGCTGTCCGAGCTGGACTCGCACACGTTGCCGTACTCGCACGCGAAGGAGAACAGCGAGTCGGGGCGCAAGATGCCGGACACGGCCATTCTGCAGATGGTGACGATGGGGAAGCTGCGTGTGCAGTTTTCGGCTGGAAGTCTGCCATCGATGGTGGAGCTGGGCATGGCCTGTGTGTCTGTGGACCCGAAGGACCGCCCCACGGCAGCCGAGGCGCTGTACAAGCTGCAGACGGTGCTCACGCAGGAGCTGCAGTAGGGTGTGTTGGTTTATTCCTATGAAGTCGGGAGGAATGAGAATGTAGCAATGCATTAGTGCTTGGGCGTAAGTCTCCGGTCACTGACGCCTTGTATTCAAAGTGGCAGGTGGGTGCTATGCAGTAAAATAAAAACAATAGCCGTCGTTTTATTATTATTATGCCCCAAAGACTGAAGTGAAATTTACTACGGGTGTTTACTTGCTCTTTTGCAATTAGCCTTGCGGAATCCTCGGTGTCCGGTGTTCATTTTCGTGAGAGGCTTCAGCGTTACGAGTTTCGAAAATCCTTCTGGTGTCATCGTGGGTCTCATGTAAAATTCGTCCGGGTACATTAAAATGTATCCGGATACCGGATGAATACCCATTCCAACTATACAGGTAGCTGCTAACATCGCCACATCGCTGATGACGCGAGGTTTTACTACCTGTACAGACTGGATTAATGTTGAATCGCGCTGGGGATGTTCACACCGTGTATTGGGCCACCTAGACCAACACGGGGTGGCATCTCTACCGTTTTGGTGCGAGGCTGAAGTAGGAACACTGCTCAAATGCTTAGCAACTCAAGCATTTATGCGAATCATTCCTGAAAAATTGCGCAAGCAAGCATCCAGCGGTCAACCCAACGGTCAGATTGCTCTCAGCCACACCATGCAAATCAACTGGCGACTCATGGCAATATATGTGGCATTGCCAGCAGTGATGCTGGCACTGATCGTCTCCTCCGCTTTGATCACCAATACAACCGCCAAGACGCAAGCCATCGATATCAGCGGCTTCGAGGTGCGTAACGTCAAATCCCCAATCCTCACGTCCAATATCGACTGCATCTTCGCCGGCGGTGACTGTAGCGCATCTGCATGGGGAAAGGATTCGTCGCTTCCAAGCTCATCAGCTAACAGAGATCTTCTTGAGTTCTGCGCGAACGGTACTAACGTGGTTGCCACGAGCAGCTTGGGTGTCAGCATGGCCTTGGTTTGCGGCATCACCATACTATATCTGGTTGTATGCCTCAGTACATTCAGTTTTATAGGGGTCGTAGCGCAGTACGTGTTTTGGGAATATTGCTGCTAGCAGGCGTTCATGAATTCTAACTGGGAAGCAATAATGCACGCTTATATTTTAAGTGATGCGTTTATAAATCCAGGCCATTGCTATTTGGTCCCCTAACCGTAGTTGAAGTTAAAATATAACGTGATTTGATTGGATAATGAATTTTTTTTTTGTTGGCCAATCCAATCTCGCAATTGGACTTACTTCAATGGGGAGTTTCTAAAAATATATTAAAAATATATAGTAAGATTTGTTGGAGCGACAAGAACCAGTCGAGTGTTCATGTCCTGGATGGGCTCTTGTGGTGGGGGTTTGGCGGAAGGAATTCTCACAGCATGAAGGAAATCAGCAGTCGTTCACCGGGGTATCTTCAGAAGGTAGATCTATCTGGAGGATTCTTCCGGTTGGATCGTATCTTGTAGCGAAGTACGACCTCCCTCGTGACATCGTTGCTATTGACAACATGGAGCGCGTGTGTACCTCTACATCCATGAGTGAAGGAATCACCCTTGAGGAATTCGAAAGGATGTTGGGTCGTGGATGCACCAGGACACCATCCCGATATCATCGCCCACTCCGAATATTCGGACGCAGTCTGAACGACTCTCTACCAATAGGTTCGACCTAAATTCGCATGAAGGCGACAACCGCCCAGGCCAAAGAGAGATGTGTCTCTGAAATGTTAGGACAGCATGGAAGGAGAAAGCCATTCGAGTGAAGTGAGCAGCTGACGCATTCCACAATAAGCACTATTGACGCCACACCAGTACCAGTGCAACAGCCAACTACTCTACGATGCAACGCCTCGCCACGCGACTCATGGCAATGATGACAGTGCTGGCGCTGACGCTGGTGATCACTCCAACGGTTTCAGTCGCCAAGGTGGACTCGCTCCTACTCAGCTCCAGCCTCCAGCGCGGTCTTGAGTTGCATGACCTCTCGATCATGGCGGATTCTGTGTGCGTCAATGGAAACTGCAACGACTCCATCGACGGGGCAAAGTCCACTGAGGAAAGAACATATCTCTGTGGCACTACCGTGATGTCCTCAGAGTGGCTGCGCACAGCGGATGACACGACTACGGGAATCCAAGGGGCCAGCGCTACAGTAATCGGCGGAATCGCCTTCCTACACTTCGTGCTCTGTCATGGAGCCATCGTTGCCGTCGGGGTTACACCGATTTGATTAGTCAGCTCGTGCTATTATATACTGGACGCGGAAAGAGCAAATATGTTGAGTGTTGTGGATACGACAGGCGATAAAATAAAATGAAAATAGCAGTAGCGTTTGGTCGTCGCAAGCCGTCATTCCGTGGTTGGAACATCACTTGAGCGATTGGTCTTTACCAAAACCCGTCGAAAACTGTATACACGTCGACAGCCTTTTATTACATCCCAAAGGATGCAGTTGCTCTATTTGTGTGAAATTGCTGGGCGCTTCCGTCGAGGTCGCTGTTTCTGGTACCGGTACAATGATTCCAAGTAAACTTAAATATGAGTCTTGCACATAATGTTGTCCAACCTGCTTCGACGACAGCAGAGGCGCCACAGGTTGCTCATGGTGGTACTCATGGGGTTTTGCAGTCTGGTTGCATATGAAGGTTCATACTGTAGTAGTAGGTTCACGTTCGACGTTGCTCGCCAAGCCGCATGTTTACCAGCTTTGTCGATATCTATTTTCACAAGTAGCATTCTCACTTCAACATTAAGCATACTATTTGTATCAAAATTCAAATCACCAGCTGAAGCATAGATTTTCATATACAGAAGCTATCTCTTATTCGATAACGAAGCGGCGAAATGTCATCCAACTCTTCTCGCTGATCATCTGTGTCATGCTGGCCGCACCGGTGGGAACACCTCCGTTGTCAACTCGCCAGCCAAAGACCCTCGATCTTAGGGAGCGTTTTCGTTTCGTGAGATCGGCCACCAGATAACAGAACCTCGCCTTTTCGAATATCCTCACCATATCCTGAAGCGAGCATTCAAAACGAGTCGCCGATCTGCTCACATCCCAACCGCCGCAAGCGCCATGCCGCTGGAACGTCTTGTAACGGCGGGAGTGCTTGCATTGGCCGCCTGCACTGAATTAACCGCTGGCGATGCCATGTCTTCCACCAATATCTACGCGGAGAGTCAGTGCTCTGGAGCTCCGCTGGTCGTTTCTATCACATCGACTGTCCTTTGCGACACTGTGGCGTGCAATGCCTTCACTGCCACCGATGGCTCGACGTACTATTCGTCCACCAATTGCTGGGACGCGGACAGAGAGACCTACGTGGACCA
Organism: Nothophytophthora sp. Chile5; assembly: GCA_001712635.2. Taxonomy (NCBI): domain Eukaryota; phylum Oomycota; class Peronosporomycetes; order Peronosporales; family Peronosporaceae; genus Nothophytophthora; species Nothophytophthora sp. Chile5. Next base: position 7,008 of record MBAC02002920.1, on the reverse strand, counting down.
AGTCTTCGACGGCTCAAGCTACTTGATGCTCGAGATGTACAGCGGCGGTTGCGAGTTGTTCATGGCGGGCAGTGCGTACGCTGCGACGGGGAAGTGCCATATTTCCGACGGTACGGGGGGATACACGGTTATCGCAACGCTGAATGCGGACGGGTCTGCTTCCCTCAACGTTTATAATGACACCGCCTGCGGAGGCACGCCGTACCTGACTTGGACGCCCGACAGCGAGACGGTCGCCAGTCACTCGTGCTCCAAAAACTACGGCGTATTTCACGCGAGTGCCGGCAGCAGCTCCCAAGCAAATCACAGTTCCAACTCCAGCTCCAACTCCAGTACCACCAGCACCACCGATAGCTCCAGCGCTGATAGCAATAGTGGCGGCGAAACGGCCACTACTACGGTCGTCAGCGGGTCGACTGGCGACCATGCGTCCCAAACCGATGAGGATCCTGTCAAGACGCCAGAAACACGCTCCGACGGATCAGGGGGAGGCATTAGCCTCGGCGCCATCATTGGCATCGTCGTCGCGTATTTGATGCTGTGTGTGACTGCGTGCATTTTGTGCATGGAGAAGCTCAACCGCTTCGTGCAAACTTTGGTCCAATACAAATACCCGAGCGCATAATAGCAACCAATGGAACAGGTTTATATATATGCGACTATGAAAATGTCACTTCAACCAGACGGAATATCCGGTGGCTTCACTTCATGGAGCGTCTTGCACCATCAACTTGATCAAGGACTCCATCCAGCATTCCGTGGCTTCCCTCGATGTCTGGCGTCACAATGTGGTCCAGTCCCGATATCATATTTGCTGCAAGGTGCGGTCTATCTCGATCTTGGTCGAGACCGACTCGATGGTAGGAGATCCGTTTGGCGGTCTCGCGAACTCCAACGTGAAGATCGAGGAGGTCAAATCCCCTGCTATGATGCGCCAGGTGTGCTTCAGCCACGAATGCGAGGTTAGCCACGGACCATGGTCCAAATCAACTCGTGGTCTTCCTCCGCTCCCGTATGTCTAATAGCAGGTGACCACAGACTCGCCACACACGCGGTCACCTCTCAAACTTCGCCGGGATGCCAAAACCATGTCTCTAGCGGACATCAGACAGGACCTCAAGAGTCGGCAAGGGGCTCAAGGGCCTCAAAATCGAGTCACGCGCATGCGAACATTCGAGTCTTCGGCTATTTCGCAGTACAGCTAGTGGTTGGGCAGCAGTCGCTTACAGCATGCGGCTCGACGCCCGACCAGGCGCCGTGCTTGCGATGACTCAGCTTCTAGCACTGGCCACGCTCTCAGTGGCGGCTTCCGTAGTGGAAATCGTGGCCAATTATTCCGGCCAGCAATGTGGCGGCACGCGCGAGACACCGCAGTTTCTCTCCATCACTGAAAACTCGACTTGCGTCACTAGCGCATGCAGTAAAACCTACACGGGGGGCTACTCGACTTACTCCAGCGTCGCTTGCTCAACCTCCGACTATCACGAGTACGCCCAAGGGCTATACGGCACGATCGACTACTTGATGATTGACGTGTTTGCCGAAGCAGACTGCTTATCCTTCGTCGGCTCCAAGGTCTTCTTCGCAGTCGGCACTTGTGTGACGTATGCAGCGTCAGGCAACATGACGGCGGTGGTCACACTGGAGAAAAGCGGGGCGGCGGATCTGAAGATCTTTACTGAGAGAGATTGTGGAGGCACGCCGTCTCTGGATTTTACTATCAGTGGCGACGTCATCGGAAAGCACATGTGTCACAATGGTTTCAATAGGTTTTACTCCAGCGTCAGCCCCACTTCCAATTCGAGTGTCGGTAGCAGCAATGGTAGCGGCGGGTATTTCACTTTCGGGAACCTCAAATCCGGCTCGGAAAGCTCGAGCAGCAGCGGCAGTGGGGTCAGTAGCGACATTCAAGTCCCGCTCGGCCCGGACCCTGGCGCCATCGTGGAGAGGTCTGAGGGCGTGAGTATCACCGCCATCGTAGGCATCGCCATGGCCTATCTCGCGCTTTGTATCGCCACGGTCCTTTTGTGCTGGGGCGCGATATGGCGATATGGAACAGAAGACATCGAAGCGAATTGAAGCTTCATTAACCGCTCACTGCGGACTGGATGGTGGCGGAAATGCCAGTCAGTTTGTCGAATACAGTTTACCATGATATTTGTCAAGCCATCTCCGTCTTTCGAATGCAGTAAGGTACTGGACGCATTCGCGGGTGCCTTATCACTCAAATCCGCCTCCAGCACACTAGAAGACTCGATATTCGACACTACGGTGGCCACGTCAGTCAATTAACGAACTGCCCAGCTCAATAGCAACCATGCCAGAGATGCGACTGGCTGTCAGGCACATAGCTGTCTTTGCAGCAGTGCTGGTACTAACTTCGATCTCCAGCTCCGTTGCCGCGACCACGATGCGATCGCTTGGCATTTACGCGGATAGTCACTGCGGCGGAACGCCATTGGTGGTGGATGTCACGGAGAACGCCACTTTCGAGGCTATGGAATGCGGCGCCATCACGATGGGAACTGCTACACGTTACTACATCGGCAATTGCACCACCTTGGAGCGCCACGCGTACGTGGCTGACGTCTTCGCAGGATCCGACTACCTGATGGTGGACTCGTTCACGACCTCTGAATGTTCCTCCTTCCTCGGCGCCAATATCTTCCGTGCATCGGGCGAGTGTGTGCCTTACTCCGCTTCGGGGAACCACACAGCCATCGCCTCGGTGCATGAAAATGGGTCAGAAAGTTTAGCGGTCTACAACGTCAGTGCTTGCAAGGGAAAACTATCGCAGAGCTTCCAACTTGACCGAGAAGTCGGCACAAGTCACTCGTGCGTGGGCAAATACAATCTACTCCAGCTACAACGACGGCGCCAGCTCCGCAGCGAACGGCAGCTCCGGTAGCATTAGTAGTATCACCAGCACTAGCACTAGCCTGGATGCCGTTGAATCACCGCGAACGTACAAGAGGTCCACCGAGACCCCCACCACCACAGACTCACCCAAGCCCGGCATCACCGCCGTTGCGATCGTCAGCGTCGTGTCCATGTTCGTCGTGCTGGTCGTGTCTTATGGAAGCGGCTATAAAACTCGCAATTGCGTTTTCATAATATGATGGAAAAAAAATCTAAAAATTGGGTTTTCGTCGCAATGCAAAAATTGTTTACTGCACTTCATGAGCCAAGACCGTGTGGAGTTTGTACAGCGCCTCGGCTGCCGTGGGGCGGTCCTTCGGATCCACAGAAGTGCACGCCATTCCCAGCTGCACCATCGACTCGAGGCCCCCGGAGGAGAACTCCACGCGTAATCTACCCATAGTCACCAACTGAAGAATGGCCGTGTCCGGCATTTTGTGTCCAGACTCGCTGTTCTCCTTGGCGTGCGAGTACGGCAACGTGTGCGAGTCCAACTCGGATAGCACCACGCCGAAGGAGAACATGTCGGCTTTGTCGTCGTACTTCTCGCCCATCATCACCTCCGGCGCCATCCACAGCGACGTCCCCACTCCTGCAGTCATCGTGCGGTCCACACGTTCCCGAGAGACGCCGAAGTCGGTCAGTTTCGCGTCCAGCTCTCGGCTCAGCAGAATGTTCTTGGACTTCAAGTCGCGATGGATCACAGGCGGCGCCAGCGAGTGCAGATACGTGAGCGCGTGGGCCACATGCAGTGCGATCTTCACCTTATCGTGGTCGAAACCCACAGGTTGCTGCTGCTCTTGCTGTGAATAGAGCCACGCTCGAAGGTCGCCTCCTTCCATGTACTCGGAGACCACACACAGATCCGCCAAGGAGTCCCAGGCCACGCCCACGAACTCGACAATGCGAGGGTGATCCATGGCCGCCATCATCTTCACTTCGTTCAAGAAATCGTTCACATGCCGAATACTCTTCCGGGTTTCCGGTAGCAGCATCTTGGCCGCGATCAAGCGGCCGTTAAAGGTGCCCAGGTACACTTCGCCGTACCCGCCACGACTCAGCAGCTTCTGGATCAACACCTTTTCACGCGGGATGCGAGCAGACACGATGGCGTCGTCGTCCCATACGCCGCTCATACTGCTACTGCCACTGCCACGAACCAGGGAGCCAGAGCCCCCTGTTCGAGGACTCACGTCGGTCTTCTGGCCACTCCGAGGGGTCAGGTGGCCTGCGTACAGGTCCATGTCGAAATTCTTGTCGCCTGCAGCCAGAATCGCCTCGTCAGAACTGTCGAAATCGTCGAATTTGGTCTTCTTCCCTCGACGCCAGAGGATCAGAGCTACGAGACACGCCACGACCGCCACGCACCCAACGACGATGCCTACAATCGCGCCAGTGCTTAAACTGGAGCTGTCGGCCGACGCTGACGACGTATCTGCAGGCAAAGCGGAGCTACTGCCGCTACTGTCACTGCCGCTACTGCCGGAATTGGTGCCTGGGTAGTCCGTGGTGTAGAATTTGTTGTACCCGCTGTAGCAACTGTGGTCGCTGATCATGGAGGTGTTGAGGTCGAAGACCTGAGAGAGCGAATCACAGGCCGAGTCGTTGTAGACGTACATGACAGCCGAGCCGTCCGAGTACAGGCTCGCGATCTCGCTGCGTTCGCCAACATATGACGCCAATTGGCAGGTACCCGCTGCGAGGAAGACGTTGGAGCCCAGGTAGGACTCGCAGCCGTCCTCCTCGAACGCGTCGATCAGGAGGTAGCTGGCTCCACTGAAGAGCCGCGCCGTGTACTCGAAGCGGTCTTCAGCGCAGCGCAACGCGTAGTAGTAGGTGGAGTTGTTGATCTCCGTCTGGTTGCAACCGTCGACCTCAATGCAGCCACTGCTCTCCTCCTCCAGCGTCACGACCAAGGGGATCGACGCGCAGTTGGCGTCCGAGTAGATCTCCACGGTCGAGAAGTTCGCAGCGTGCGCGAAGCTGCAGCAGGTCGCCAGCGCCAGCGCTGCGAGCCATGGCGCGAACTGCATGTGTGTCAATCGCTGGGCCTGCTGGGGGGTTCTATAATAGCACGCCCGACGGAGAGGCGGGTGCAGAGCGGCCTGCCTGTCCACGCGAGGCTGCGACAGCCATGGCAATGCCAGGAAGATGACCGGGTGGCAGGCAGGCGTCCCCTTCTATCCCGTCGCCAGGAGCTCCATTGGAATGTGAGTTGCAGGCAGATGTTCCTTTGGCTACTGCTGGTTCAGAAGAAGCAGCGTATGATTGGAATAGAAAGGTTATCGGTATACGAAGTAGCAATTTCAATAAAAATGACTGTTTGAGAGGTTAGACTTTGAAAGCGGTCAAATCGGAATGCATACGTATAAAGAGGATTGAAAATGAAGGCAAATTGGCTTGGATTCTTCGGATGGCGCCAGAAAAGGCAGCCATCCGCTGGATTCATCTGTTCGTGCACCTCCAGTATCGGATAATATCCGAAATGAAGGTGTTCGGAGCGCAGAAATGTCCGATGTATCAGGCAAATGGCAATCCAGCGTGTCCAAGCTGCCCGATGTATCAGGTGACCTGTCCAACATGTCCAGGCTTTGAGCTGCTCGCCAGATCGATGAGACCGATAAAGTCGCACGGAAGAGCGGGCATGTATCAATCCGTCAAGATCGCGGCTCTTGGCTACAGCATTTGAACCGCTTGGGTCGGGTGCAATTCGGAGCTGCATCCTGTGGTGTCCGTCGTTGCCAGCAGGATGCGAAAGCGACATAACATCTCGTCCAGCTCCAATCTCTGGAGTCTTGAGATCGGTCTCTGGCGACCGGCGCCTGCTGATTTGCTTAAAGAAGCACCCCATACACAAGCGCACTCAGCGTTCCAGGCTGCGTTAGCGCTTGTAGCACGGCGACTGATGGCGATGTGTGCTTCTTCTCGTTGAACCTTGATCCGAGTCTGACATCCCCAATCCCGAAACCCACGCACATCCGCACCACTTCAACCTCATGTTCGTCAGTTCAAGTCGGAGTGTTGATGCCCAGGAAGCTTGCAATGCATTGAATTCGTGTGATTCAGCCACGCCCAAAAGGGAACCTGGGTTCTGATAGATACTCAGAGCCAAAAATACTCCAGACTCGTCCTTGGGATAGATTCCAGATCACCCCGAGCTATATGACGTTTCCTCTTCCTGCTCCGCGTGCAAGGCGCTTCCAGACGGTTCGTTGGAGCCCACATTGTCCCTGCCAGTTCTCACTGGTGGCCAAAGTTTGACGGAGGGGATACATTTTATGAGCTCGGATGTTGACTGCTCGCTGCTAAATTTAATTTAATGATATGCATTAGCGTTAACACCAAAACTATCGTATAATTGATTGGCCCATTTCGGAGCTCAAGACAATACAACATGCGTAAGTGATTCCTAGACCTCTGTGATGCCAACACCGACACAATTATTTACTTCGAAGTCCAGCGCCATAAGCGTCGAATTACGTTGTTCTAAGCAAGACGAAAGCATGCACACAACGCTGGGAAGTTAACGCGCGAGCACTGTTGCGCCTTGTGCTGCAGAATCTGCAGAGGCGCGACCTCCGAGCCAAAACCGATAGGTTTAGATAAGTGAAGGTCATCGCTCGACTGCGTGACACATTGAATTTAGGCAGCACGTAGATGCACTGATGTATCTTCCTCGTTTTTCACTTTTCACTTCTCTGGATGTTATATCCAGCGTTCTTGACTCAATCTATATAATATTTTCGTTGTCTGTCTGTCCGTCTGTCTGTGCGCCAATCAGTGGTCACGCTTTTCCGCACTTTCGGTTGGGTACTGAAACGTTTTAATCTTTCATCTCAGTACTTTTCGCCCACTTAGAGCGAATCAGATGGCTCTATTTGCAATGTACTGATCATAATTACAGTAAATCATTACATTACATCTGCGACATGGCTAAATGCGCAGTCGATAACCAGTATTGTACAGGAACATCCTGGACCTGGTAAAGCAGACCTGGAGGCAAGCGCCGCATAACGAGGTCTGTCTGTCGCCCAGCTAATCGTAGACACGAGAAGCTACTTTGAAGAAGAAGCACGCTGAGGCGAGCAG
>MBAC02002914.1:0-17721 GCA_001712635.2 Nothophytophthora sp. Chile5 | reverse complement strand
GCTCCCGCAGCGTGATGCTCATCTCCTCCTCCACGGCGCACGGGTTGTTCACGTGGCCCGAGATGCAGAACAGCTTGGTGCCGTGGTTGTTCTTGCGGCCCAAGCCGCTGAACCACGAGCCGCCGCGCCGCAGGATCGTGGGCGACACGGCCACCGTCTCCACGTTGGTGACGGTGGTGGGACAGCCGTACAGCCCCGTGTTGGCCGGGAAGGGCGGTTTGAGGCGCGGCTTGCCCTGGCGGCCTTCCAGGCTCTCCAGCAGGCCGGTCTCCTCGCCGCAGATGTACGCGCCGGCGCCGCGGTGCAGGTATACGTCGAAGTCGTATCCGGATCCGCAGGCGTTGCGGCCCAGAAAGCCCTGTGCGTACGCCTCGTGGATGGCTTCTTGCAGGATTAGAGCTTCGTTGAAAAACTCGCCGCGAATGTAAATGTAGGCGGCGCGAGCGCGCATCGCAAAGCCCGCAATCAGACACCCCTCCACCAGCTTGTGCGGGTCTTTGCGCATGATTTCGCGGTCTTTGCACGTGCCCGGCTCGCTCTCGTCCGCGTTGACCACGAGGAAGGACGGACGCCCGTCCGTCTGCTTGGGCATGAACGACCACTTGAGGCCCGACGGGAAGCCGGCGCCGCCGCGGCCGCGCAGCCCCGAGTCCTTGATCTCCTGCACGATCCAGTCCGGCCCCATGCACAGCAGGTCCTTGGTGCGGTACCAGTCGCCGCGGCGCAGCGCGCCGTCCACGCGCCACGTGTCCTCGCCGTACAGATTGGTGAAGATGCGGTCCTCGTCCTTCAGCCCGCCGTACACGCGAGCCATAGCCGGCTCTTCGGCCGCCTGCAAGATTGCGCAAGTGTTGCAGTACCAGCATGGGTTAAGCAAAGCACTGGGAGTTTGTATGTGGTTAAACAGAGGGGAGGGGGGAACGTACGGCGTTGGCCACTACGGCACTCGTGCGGAAGCCGCGCGCTGCAAAACGAGAGAGCGAGGGGACGGATCGTCCGCCGGATTTGCGTTAGTTGAGCGGACGCAGCGGACGAGAGCGGATATGGGCGGACACATATCGAGGGACGGGGACGCACCTTGGGAAAGCGTCTTGGCCACACGCGAGACGCTCTTCATGGCTGCTCCTGAGCTCTCGCTGGTTCGTCCGTCCGTCCGCTGAAGCTGCTCCCTCCAAACGCAAACAAGCCACACATCGCCCGAGCGGTTCGGGCGGACGGACCCCCAGAACCGCTCGCTCCCCCCTTTGGTGCGGTCCCCACCCAACGTTCGGTTACAAATGGACAGAGTGTTACAAATCAATCGGTTTTGACAGTGGTCGGTGATTACGGAGGCTCCGACGTCCTAGCTTAGGACGTCGAGCGCAAAATAGTGTGCGCCACATTTCCCACTTCAACTTCAACACCAAAATGCAAGAGGCCGCTTCCGAGCTAAGCTTAGCGCTTGATGTCGCCTCCTGCTCCATCGCAAGCGAAACTTCCGGCGCTCTGCCGCATCCCATGGCTGTTCTCTCTGTCGCAATGGCCGACGGAGTGACTGACTGACTCGACCATGGGATATCGCAGAAGCTGCGAGGTCTATTCTGTGCTCGTGGCATCGCATTCCGCGCTCCAAAATCCCCAAAACGTCCTCTCTGCTCCGTTTCCTCCTCGCCAAAGCTCATTCCTCAATCCGCCTTCTTCCCCCCACAAGCTCGAGCCGCTCGCTTCCTCTCCCCAGACAAGACGATGACGCCCTCCACGACCCTGCGCGCCTTGTCGGCGCTGCTACTGATCGGCAGCGCGTCGGCGGACACGGCGTCGACCACATATCCGGGTCGCTGCATGACGACCACAGACTGCAACACCACCTACGGCTCCAACTACGCCTGTGTGTCCGTGGACGCGAGCGTCGCTGGCCTGGAACAGATGAGCATGTGCATCCCCGGCGCTCAGGTGTGCAGCGGTCGCATCTCCGGCCTCTGTCCGACGTTCATGTCGTGGCCAGCCAAGTACCGCGTCCTCCAGCCCGTGTGCGCCTTCGTCGAGGTGAAAAACTGCGACGAGCAATACAACGTGACGGTGACGGACTCCGCCGGCAGCAACGGCACGGTGAATGACGTGTCAGACATCACGATCAGTTCCGTCAACGGCTCGGGCACGGTGCAGTGCTACTCGCGCAACTTCACGGCCAACGACGAGTCCGTGGTGGTGAATGGCATCTACCAGTGCATCGATGAGGCCAAGTACGTCGCCAGCAACGGCGGTCACATCCAGAACATCACCGACACCGTCATGAAGCAGTGCGGCTGGAACACCACCACCAAGACGCTCTGCAACGGCCAAGGCACGTGCTCGCCGCTCGTGGCCTTCGCGCAGGACTACGAGTGCAAGTGCAACGCCGGCTACAACGCGTCCGACTTCTGCTACGCCGCCACTTCCAACGCTTGCAGCAGCGTCTCGCAGTGCGGCACTGAGGGCACGTGCGCTCTCTCGAACGGCACCACCACGAGCTCGTGCGCGTGCCAGGCCGGTGCCACCGGCAACCAGTGTCTGCTGTGCGACGCCACGGCCAGTTCCAGCGTGGTCTGCAACGGCCACGGCACGTGCGGATCCAACGGCGTGTGCACGTGCTCCAGCGGCTATAACGGCACCTTCTGCGGCGACGCGATTACCTCGACCGGCAGCTCCAGCGGCTCCAAGAGCTCCAGCACCACCACCCCGTCGTCCGGCTCGATCGTGATGCTGGGCGTCAGCTCTGTTGCTGCGACTCTGCTGGCCGCCATCTTCGCCCTATAAGTAGCGAAGAAGCCTCGACGCCTTTCGGCGAAGCGAAGCTTCATTTATAAGATGCCTTGACCCACTTACCTCGCCTTCTCATGTCTTGCTCGTGACTGTCAGCTGCCCTCATGCACTTGAACAAGCCATAACGATCTCGCGAGTCCAGTAGTCTAGGCGCAGCCTTTATAGGAGGCCACGAGCGAGCGAGAAGCATGAAGGCGCTTGTATTGCACACGCTGGCCACCGTCTCCTTTCTATCTACCTCACTTACCTCCTACCTTACCTACCATCAGGCCACCTGCCAGTCAGACCAAAGGCGACGGCGCCAAAGCGAAGGGCTAGCTGGTCGCCTCGAAGCACTCGTTCGCCGCCGCCTGCACGTTCCCGTTCGACTTCCGCAACGCCTCCACCGCCAACTCGCGCGTGAAGCCCATGTCCAGTAACTGCTGCACCCGCTTGGACTTGCGGAAGCGGAGCACCAGCGGACGGCTCTGTGCCTTGATCATCTTGAGCGCGCGGTCCACCTGGTAGTGCTGCAGCGGGTGCCCATTGGCCTGCAACACCGTGTCGAAGAGCCCGATCTGGCCGCTCTTCTCAGCGCCGAACATGCCGCCCTTGGCCCCGCGCGGGAAGCTCGTCACACACAGCTCGTTGTCCACCTTCTCTAAGTACATGCCCAGCAGCAACGACTCGCCGAACCGCACATCGTACTCGCCTTCGCCCAAGGGTGAGTTCATGGAGATGGTGCGCGGACACATGGCGATGGCCGCGGACACAGGACTGATGTTCTGCGACGTCGAGTCGCGACGTTGCAGCTCCTCCAGCTCGAACGCGCGGTCCGCTTCCAGCTCCATCACGGCCGCGCGCTGTCGTTCGCCGGACAGTGTGGCCTCCTCGTCGACACTCCCAAGCGCTGCCTCGTCCTGTCGCCGCAGCGACGGCCGCTCCACGTCGGGCGCTTCCTCTTGGATGGACGGAGGCATCATCTCGCCTTGCTGCGAGCCAATGGATAAGCTCTTCTGCCTCTCCACATTCAACGAGTTGTCGTTCATAAAGATGCCCACAGACGAATCCTTCCGCTGGTCGGGCAGCTCGTAGAACAGCAGCACCGGCTGGAACCGGCCTTTCAGGCATCTGCAAGCAAGAGAGCGAAATCAATCAGTCAGTAAACACTCGGCCACTGAATCGAAAGCAAACCAATAGAACCCAGCCACATACTCGGCCACGACGTTGTTCCAGGTGCCGATCTCGAGCACTCGTGAGTCGTCAAAGAGCAGCCACATCTTGTGCGCCGTGCTGTAGAAGAGCGCGACGTAGTGCCGCCCATAGTAACACACGAAGCCACGCAGACGGTACGTGGTCCGCAGGCCGCCGTTCTTGAAGCGGATGACTGGCCCCGCGGCGTCAAAGCACTTGGCCAGATCCACGCGATCACCGATATTGGCCAGCACTCCTTGCACCTGCTCCTTCGTGGCCGAAGTGGTTGCCCAGAGGATGGACACCGCGAATACCATCGGAAAGCGGTGGATCACCCGCTCCTTGGACAGCTTACCCCTGCAGCTCTTCTGTTCGCATTTGGAGGCCACGTCCGCCTCCTGCGCTGTCAGTCGACGGAACATCTGCTCGGTGGAGTCGTATTTGCAGGCGAACAGGTCGCTGGCGTACGTGGAGTACACCAAATTGGAGTAGAGGTCCCAGGGCGTGCTGTGATTGCAGGAGGCGCACACGTAGCGGTCGTAAATCTGGTGCGAAAACACCAAATGCGGGATGCTGTTGTCGTCGAAGACAGCCTGGGGCTTCTCCTCGTACGTGTCGCTGCTCACAAGTCGCACCAGAGACTTGACCATCATGGTCGTCTTGTGAGTTTCCTCGATCTCTGTCGAGTCCTATTCCAGCCACAAAAAGCACAGCATCAACGTGAGCGATCCCAGTCTCCTTCAGCCGAATGGCTACTGAAGCAAAAGAAGGTGACGGCGATCCCCACAGCCAACGCACCGTTTGCTGGTGCATGAGGTTAAGCAGCGCCAAGAGCGTCTCCTCGGCGTCGTACATGGCGCCCTCCTGGAAATTCTTATCGGCAGAGTACAGGACACTCAATCCCTTGCGGATAGCGCGCGAGTGCAGCACTCCGCTTGACGTGTCGTCGTACTCCGTCATCATCGACTGCAAGGCGATCAAGGCATCAAGAAAATAGCCGCAAGACCAGAGAAAGGAAACACGTTAGCCAGACGCCCGGTAACGCAAATCCAATAACCAGCAAGCAGTCCTGGTCTCCTACTTTGAGCGCACGCAGCACGTTGGACTCCACGGTGCGTGATTCGTCCTTGACCTCTACGTGCAGCAGGAAATGCCGCATGGACGTCAAGTGCCAGAAGCTCTGGATCACCACGTTCAGGAAGCAGTTGTTCTCGCCTACGTCACCCAAAAATCACGCACATAGCGTTAGATCTACAGCGACGATCATCACCAGCAGGCGAACGCTAGCCTACCTGACGCGTTGAGCAGGCCACGGTGCACGGAGGCGCCTTTCACCCAGATGTTGGACTCCTTCTTGCTGTTGCCGAAGAGACTGGGACTGTCGGAGGGCGAGTCGGAGCTGTGGTCGCTGCCTGCCAGTGGCGTCGGCGGCGGCCAGTCGGTCTCGCCGTCGCTGGTGAGCAGTCGCAGCTGGTGGATCCAGTCGCTGGCGGCCGTGGCCGTGGGGCCGTCGATCTCCAGCACGCGGTCGGCGTTGTCGTCCTGCTGCCGCACGCTCACGAGGAAGGCGAAGCGACGGCCATCCCAGGGCGCCACGCCCAGCACCTTGTAGCTGCGTAATGGCTTGACGAAGCCCGACGTCAGGTCCCCTGTGGACGGCTGGAACTTGAAGGTGGACAGCAGCAGCGAGTCGCGCGCCAGGATACAGTAGCGCATGTGACGCGGCCGCACGTTCACCATGGAGCGCGTCTTGAGGTTCAACCAGCCGCGGTGCACAATCTCGCCGAAGGCTGAGTGCAGCGGCCCATTCTCGTTCGACAGCGGCGTGGGCTCCAGCGCCGCGGCCTGCATCACGGACGCCGACAGCTTCATGCGCAACGAGAGGGAGACGGGATGACAGCCAGCCCACGTCACATGCAACACAAGAGAAGATGGCAGCAGCAGGTCAGAGCAGGAGGGAGAAGGACGAGGCCAAGTCCAGGCGTGTGGGTCTCTTGGACGCGGAACGGTTACCGTTAATCAATCAATATGAAGACGAGGCAGAGGAGGGGGCGGAACCAGAGGTCCGCACGCAGCTGGGAAGAGGAGGAACGCGGCGGCGGTAGCGACGGCGACTCGAGTCGGAAGATGTCCGTTCCGCCTCTTTTTGCTTTCTCTCCATCTGGTTGCGGGGTCGCTGGCTTGTTCAACCCTGTGAAAGTGGATATTCCCTCTTCGTCGCAATATCCAGGCTGAGCAAGCGAGAGCAAGTACGACTTTGGTTCCTGATTTCTCTTCGATATATTAAGTATACCGAAGGCATCATATATATCGTTTTAGAGTTGACAGAAGAAATCAGAGGTGTATCATTGGTTAATATCCGCCCTTACGCCTTTTTCAACCAATCCACAGCCGACAAATGGTATCCTGAACCTCTGACGGTTTTTACTGTTTACGAACGCAAAACTGTCGCTGGAAACGGGAATGCGCTGACGCCATGTTAGGCTGGCTTGGCATGTTGGTGTCCGTCTCCCTCTCACTCCAAGCGTTGCCCGAGAGGATGTCGCAGCGACTCCATGCGGACGAAATGCACGAAAGAACACGTACGTCAGTTGTTAGGCGCCACGAAGTGACGAAGGCTGCGTGGCACCAGAGCCAGGAAAATGTATCAATCGCCTTGTGTGGCGTCGTCATGTCGCGATGCAATCCATGCAACTTCGTTCGCCCCGACCCGGCCGCTCGCTAACTCGCCATAGCAAGCTTTCAACGCTACAGCACAATACAAATAGCGCCGCCAATTGCTCTCGAGGCCTCCGCAATCTCCTTGTCTTCCACGCTCCTTCGGGGATTTGCTTCAATTGTCGTCCGAGTCGTCGTCCGAGTCCTGGTCGTCGCTTCCCTCGTCCTCCGAGCTAGCAACAACCCGCGTAGAGTTGCGCGTACTGCGACGTGAGCCGGGGCGTCTATCCAACTCCTCGCGATTTCGTGGCTGGCAAAAGACACATGAGAGAGAACATTCTCCAGTGAGTACGTGCAACATTGATCACCCACGCGGATATGGCAGTCATCATCAAGCTGCACGTACCGATAGCCGCCTCCGTTTGCTGCTGCGTGAGGAGCCGGTCTCAGCTTTGCGCTTCTCGGCAAGTGCAGCTCCGCGACGGGTTGTGCGTCTCGACTGCTCATCTTCTTCCTCTGCGTCTTCGACCTCTTCCGTCTCGCTCTCTGCGTCCTCGCCACTCGACTTGGCTTCGTACACTTCCTCGTCACCATCGTCTTTCTCATCTTCTTCCTCGTCCTCGTAGTCTTCTTGCTCGATAATGCCTGTGTAATCCACTTGTCGACGCGTGCGAAGTGACCGCCGACCAATGCCTTCGTAGTCCCAAGCCTCTTCATTCAAGCCTGCGGTGCCAAGCTCGCGCGGCAGGCGGGACTGCCATCGCTCGTTGCGTTTTTGCCGCTCACGCCGACGTGTGAGTTTCTTCAGCACGCCGTCGGACAGTGTCTGCCACAGCTGCAGATCTGCAGTGCCCACTGCAAGCGCGAGTGCCTCAACCAGCGATTCCAACGTCTCGACATCATGGGAGACCGTCTCCCAATCGGCGCCACCAATCTTCGCACACCGACACACCCACACTGCGGCGTCTGGAACGGTGGCGGCGTCTTCCAGAATGAAGTAGGAGCGTCCACCAGCGTCCGTGCCAATCGGATCATTCCTCTATTTGCCACAGTGCACAATAGCCAACAATAAAAAAAACAATATGAGGTACACTCCCCCAAAACAGAGGTCAGAGCCAAGTAGGTAGCACGACGTACCATTGTGTCCGCGTCTTCGTCATCAATGAGCTCCACTAGCGAATCGTTGCGGTCGAACTGGATTTCACACAGAAACTTGAGCATCGTCACCCGCATGTGCACGGGCAAGTCGAAATAGAAGGCGTCGCGTAGCTCCTCCTCGCTGCCGAGGGCCGGGAAGGTCGTGTCATCCGCGATCGCTGGCGGGTACTCTGCGTTCCGGAGGAAGCGCAGCAAATTGGCGTTCCAGGTGCAATTTCTACGAGAACAATACATCAAGGAGTGTCAGTGAGGAAACGGTACAAACACGCACGAGCAGATCCAAGTCCCAAGTGCAAGTATCACGGCGGTAGTTACTTGGACATGTTGGCGTTGACGTTGTTGAGCAGTCGCGTGTGCAGTTCTTCGCACAAGTGATGCTCCTTTGGAGAGATCAAGGCTGCCGCAAGGCTCTAGAACACGTACGGCAATTAGTCACAATGGCCCGCGCAATATAGACTTGCATCCAGCATTTCCACGCCCCAGCGATCGAAGCCAACTCAGCAACTTACCTCGAGAGTGATAGCGTTCGAGATCTTGAGGCCGAGGCGACGGAACCGCTGCAGGAATAGGAACACCGCGGCGAAGTCGCAGTCCCGGTGGAGCACGTGATGCTCGTGTCTGTCGTTTAAAGCATCGTGGGTGGGGAAAACGACCTCTTCCGGCTTCTTAATGAGCTTCGGCCCCTCGGTACTGGCGGGATCTTCCTCCAAGGTGGGGTCTTCCTCGCCCTTTTCGCTCTCGTCTTCGATCTTCTCATGGGTTTCATCATAGATGAACTGACACCGTCGGCAGTTCCAGTCCCCGTCGGGTAATTCGCCCTTGACGCCGTAACATTTCTTGTGCACCGTCATGGAGCAGCCGATGCAGCGCAGCTCGCAGCGCGTCGCCTCCTCCGTACGCGCGCTCTCGCACACGCGGCACTCGTCCGTGATGTGAATGTAGCGCTGCACGAAGTTCTTGGACGCGCTGCTGGTCACTGCCTTTGGTTTCTGCTTCAGCGGCGTCGCAATATCGCTGCTAGCAGCAGTCGCAGCCTTCGCCTTCTCACGTGGCGCCTCGTCAGCACCCGCGCTTTTAGCTTGCGGGGCCGGCTTGAACCATCTGTCCAGAGTATTCGTCGGAGGCTTGACGGCAGCTTTCACTGCTTTCGCTGCAACACCCCATGACATTCGCCGTCAATTCCACGCGTTTTCCATTGAGAATCGTCATTTGTCATTCCAATGTTACCTTTCGCGCGCTTTTTGCCGGAGGAAGCTACCGGCGCCTTCGCCAGCGTCGCAGTGGGCTTCTCGGACTGTGCAATGGCGTCCGTCTCCATCTGCATCGCCATGTCCGCAAATGATCCTGGCTACACAGAGGATGCGGCGCGTGGGTGGAGCCACAGAGACAGAGACGTCTGCTTCCTGCTTCAATGGGTTTTGCGCGCCAAAGCGCGCTTGGCTTCGGACATAAGTGTAATTCCACGTTTGTACGTTTCGCCTTTTGGTATTTAGGAAGTTCAGTAAGCTAGTTTCCGAAAGTTTTGGGTGAAAATGGAGAGTAACCCAAATGTATGTGGTCCACGCTGAAATCCATTTGTTCCGTGAAATTACAAACCTAGCCTCTGCTACAGCCTTGAGCTTCGGTGCCCAGTCAGAAAGAAGGAACGAAGGCACGCAGACCACGAGAAGCCGGCGAGGGCGGGAGCGCGACGCGTAGGCAGCGAGTAGACAAGACAAGAAGAAGAAAGGAACGGCCAGGAAGCGTCCGTTGCCAGCAGGAAGCGTCTCGAGCCGCTTCAGTATCGGAAATCAAGCCCAGAGCGAGCCGCTTGCGTCATGGAGGACGCCAAGCAGCTGCACCGCCGCCTTCTCAAATTCACGCGCGGCGACGTGACGGACGAGGGCGAGGCACTGGAGGCGCTGCGTGCGCTCGAGAAGACCGCCGTCACGTACAGTATCCTGAAGGAGACCAAGATGGGCCACACGGTGGGGAAACTGCGCAAGCACGAGAACGAGAAGATCTCAAATCTGGCGCGACTGCTCGTCAAGTCGTGGAAATCCATGGCCATGTCGCCGCGCCCGGCCGCACCAGTTCCTGAGCGGAAGGTCTCGAGCAGCAGCAGCGAGGGATCCGTGAAAACGAAGATCAAGACCAAGAAGGAGACTCCGAGAGTGGAGAAGTCTGCCTCGAACGGCTTGAAAGCGGCGCCGAAGCCTGCCGGTGCGATGCGGTCGGAGTCGGGACTGTTCATTCCGGCGGGGCTCGACAAGGTGCGCGCCACGGTGCGCACCAAGCTGAAAGAGACTTTGGAGACGTCCGAAGGGGGCCAGCCCGGCCAGGTGGCTGCCGCCGTTGAGATCGCCATGGCGCGCCTGTTCCACATGGGCTCGCCCGGCGAGCAGAAGAAGGAGTACATGGCCAAGTTCCGGCAGCTGTCGTTCAATCTGAAGAAGAACGGGGTCTTACGCCAGAGCTTGTTGGACGACATGGTCAGCGGCGACCAGTTGATCGCTATGACGGCCGAGGAGTTGGCCACGGAGGAGAAGCGCAGCGAGATTAAGAAGCTGCGCGATGACGCGTTCCAGGAGGCGCGACTGGACTGGGCCGAGGCGAATCACGACAAGATCCAGAAGCAGTGCGGCACCGAGGGCACCAAGGGGCTGTTCACGTGCGGGCGCTGCAAGTCGTCCAAGACCAGTAACACACAGAAACAGACGCGCAGCGCCGATGAGCCCATGACGGTGTTCGTGCACTGCCATAACTGCGGCAACCGATGGAAATGCTAGTGTAGCGAACTTGAGCATTGCCGTGCTCGTTCCCCCTCCCATCCACCACCCCGTCCTCCTTCTCTTTTTATTTTTCAATCGGGAAGCAGCTCTTTGGGATAGTACTCTGCTTTCCGATCGTCACAGCAAGGGAGGGGAGGACCGTGGAGGCAAGAGGACAGCATAGCGTATCCCATGTCGAGGTGGTTGCTGTTGTGTGCGTGTTTGGCTTGGAGCTCGCTCAGTACGGTATACGCGTGCATGTTCGGTACGAATCGGAGTTGGTGTGCGCCTCAATCCAAAGTACGTATCCCGCGTCGGATCGAGGATTGTAATGAAGCATTTCCCTCCTTCCTTCCTGTGTGTCACGTTCCGTTGGATATGAATACCTGTCAGTGCTGTAGGATGAAGGAGAAAAGGTATAACGTTGCATGCATCGTGGAGCGCGAAGCGAAAACGTCAATGTGGTTCGTTGACTGGTGGTTGGTCAACGCCCCTTTCGACTGCAGCAAGAGAGCACGTGACGCCAGGGGCGTCGAAGCTCCGGGTATGGCACTGACCAACCACATTCTCTGGAGATGGAGCCTCAGACCACTCGCTTGCTTGGAAAGTCGGACCCTGAGTGTTTGCTGTCCGCGTCAACATGGGACTGCCCGTGTTGGAGAATAAGCTTCAACCCCTACCTAAACCGATACTAGTATTGTATTGGGTATAAGAAGGGATCTATTTATAAAGGTATTCGCTTGCTTCTGGTTGTTCATAACGGCAGCATTCTGGCTGCTATAATACTTATTCCCAAAGGTTTATGCAGGAGTGAAGGTCGCGTCGTTCAAATCATCCACTTCAAGTGCGCGCATTCTCGGCAATGGGACGCGCCGCAAGAACAAGACGAAGGTCCGACGAGGGCGTTCTGACAGCCAACAGAATCGATCGGAAGGAGATCGTGTCCTATCGTCGCTGCCCGAGGCCGTCAGTACCAAAGTTACGTCCAAGTGGAGAATCTGTGATCTGCTTCCGCAAGATATTTTCTGTGGGATGTCTCCGTCTTCCCCCAACTTCGCCTCCCGTTGCACCTGCGGCAGCAGTGGGCACGGCGTGGATACGCTGAAGCGCGCGACGTGCCTCACGGATTGGCTGCGGTGGTGGGAAGATAGCGACGCCGCCTCCGAAGAAGAGACATGCCTGTGTCCTAAGGAAGGTGAAGGACACGGCCAAGAAACACGCGGAGGCGTTCGTGTGCGCGCTCGGTCCAAGCACAGGGCGTCTGCCGATCCTGCCGCAGCGGAGGGAACCGCCGGATTAATTTCCCGCGCGTCGTTCATCCGCTGTGGCTGGCGTTTCTACGCGATATTGCTGGTTGGGATCGTGGTGGCTGCTGGCCTGAGTCTGCTGGCTGCAAATGGAAGCGACCATGGCTCCAAGCACGCGCCTTGCAACTTGCTGCATCGATCTGGAAAGAAGCTGTTCGTGGGAACCCGACTGCGCTCCCTTTTCCACCGAATGAAAAGCCATGTACCAGTGTTGAACAAGCCTCCGATCGACAAGACTATTCTGCTGGGAGCTGACACGGAGTTGGAGCGAACCAAGGACATCTACTGCCGCGGCCCTCTACTTCACACGGTGCAGATGGCCAGCGTCTTCGCCGACAGCAAGTATTTCGTCGATATGCCCATCAAGTCCAACAGCAGCGCCTTCGATATTCTGGTGGATTTCCAGCGCCGCGAGCTCTCCATGACCGAGTATCGTCCAAGTACCTATCACACCCACGAGGAGCAACTCCGGCGTTTCATTGATGACCACTTTGATCCTCCTGGCACCGATCTCCTGCCAGTCACACCGTTCGACTACCAGGCAGAGGTTCTTCCGCCCATGATGGCTGAGATCCAAGACGTGGAATTGCGTGAATGGGCGTTTGAGCTTCATCGTATCTGGCAGAGTCTGGGGCGCATTCACAATCCACATGTGAAGAGCTCGCTACTCAAATCTGCTGATCCGGAGCAAGCTGGGAACGTGCTGATCGTGCCTGGAGGGCGATTCCGCGAGAGCTACTACTGGGACTCGTACTGGATTGTACAGGGTCTCTTGGTCAGCGATATGCCGGTCACGGCACGCGGAATTGTGAACCACCTACTCGAGCACGTGTCCGAGTTTGGCTTCGTGCCCAACGGCGGGAGGATCTACTACTTGACGCGCTCGCAGCCACCCATGCTTTCGGATATGGTGGAACTGGTCGCTCGCATCCCGGGCAACGGAAGCGACATCGAGTACGACGATGAGTATCTTCGCGCGACAGTGCCAATATTGGAGCGCGAGTATGACTTCTGGATGCAGCGGGGGCCTTGTGGGCATGCGGTTGAGCTGACTCGCCCAAATGCGAGTGTCGGAGCCACAGGCAACGCCACGCACGTGTTAAACCGCTACACGTCCAACGCGAACCACCCGCGTCCAGAGTCTTACCGGGAAGATGTGCTCATTGCGGCTGAGATCTTCGATCAGACCATGCAGATGGAAGACGGCAACGCAGCTGGAACGGAGACGCACAAGGACAAATACTACAACGACGTGATAGCTGCTGCCGAGAGTGGATGGGATTTCAGCAGTCGGTGGCTGCGGGACCCGCTGGACATGAAGTCAATGCTGACGTCGTCGGTGGTCCCTGTGGATTTAAATGCGATCATGTATCGCATAGAGCGCAATCTGATGGCGTTCAATCGCCATTTGGGCAACGATGAGCGGGCACGATTTTTCGCGCAAGCCGCAGCCCAGCGAATGGAGGCGATGAATCAGATTCTTTGGAGTGAGAAGCACCACAGCTGGAAGGACTACGACTTGGAAGCTGACGCGCACTCCAACATCGTCGCTGTGTCCAACTATACGCCGTTATGGGCAAAGGCGTTCGATCCCATGGATATCGAGCGCTTGGAGAAAGTTGTGGCGTCACTGAAGGAGTCGGGGCTTCTCCAAGTTGGCGGCGTGCAGACCACGACCGTGCTTTCGGGTCAGCAATGGGACTCGCCCAACGCGTGGCCTCCAGAGCAAGATATCGTCGTGGAAGGCTTGCTGGCTGTCAACACCACCGAGTCTCACAGGTTGGCGCGCACGTTGTCGCAAACATGGACGCAGGCGAGTCTGTCGGCGTGGAAGAAGACGGGCCTGATGTTTGAGAAGTACAATGCCTCCGAGGTCGGCGGTCTCGGCGTCGGCGGTGAGTACTTCCCGCAGTTCGGCTTTGGCTGGACGAACGGCGTGATTTTAAAGTTCCTTACGATCCATCAGGATCTTTTAGCATAGATATCCGATAGCTTATTTGCACTGACGTAGGTTCTTTGATTGCAGCGTGAAGAAGACAAGCAAGCGCAAGAAGAATAAAGACGATGACTTCATGGAAGAGCAAGAAAGGCGAGCAGAGTGGGCACACACACTTCGTGCTTGGACGGCTTGTGTGCGACCCTCTACGTTTTTCTATGCGTTCGGGTCGTGCTGGACCATGACGCTGATGCTACTTGCTTGCTGCCACTCTACTGCTAGCATGCAGACGTGCACTCCGACAAGCGCACAAGCGAGAGCAATCTCTGGCTTAGTTGGTGGCGGCAGTCGACGCGGCGAACACGTACGGCTTCGCGTTGCGGAAGGTCGACATGTCCCGAATGGAGTTCGCGTGGAACTTGTACTCGATCAGCGTGTTGGAGTCCAGCATGAGGATCTCCTTCAGCTTCTCACTGGCAGCATCGGACGAAAGGCGCAAGCAACAATCAACAACAACGAATCAGTCACGCATACTGAACACAGCTCGCTAGGACGCTATGACACGCACCCGATGGCGAAGCGCGTGCTGTCGTCCGAGTTGTCGGCGTTCCAGACGGAGAGCATATCCTCCTTGGAGCGGATGGCCATGGCGATGCCCACCACATCGGTTTGCTCGAAGGCCTCGCCGATGGCAGCGAACACCAGGTCCTGCCACATCTTGCCCAGCACGTTGGCTTTCTTCTTGATCTTGAGGATCCAGCAGCCGCCCTGCGGGAACGCCTCCCACATGGGGGCGCAATTGGGCTGGTCGCGGAAGAGGTACAGGTTCACGTCGCGGCTGAGCTGCGATGGACGCTTCACGTGGATGTAGTGGCTGTGTCGATTCCGTGCATCGCATAGCAGCAGCAGGCCGACAAGAGAAAGAGAAAGAAGGCATCAGCATTCACCCAACGCATAAGAGCCAACCGTACGGGATGGACGCACCGCCAGAAGTCTTCCACGGTGCTGAAGGTCGCAATCTTCTGCAGGTTGGACTGGTACGTTCTATAGGAAAAGCATTGCAGCAACAAGTATAGGAATGAGCGCACTGACAAGCACAACCAGGGAAGAGTGAGCACTTGACGCACCCAACGTCGATCTTCTTCGGCATCTTCTTGTCATACCTGCGCATCCAGACCAGAACAATCAGCACAGAGGGCAACCAACCGCGTCAATGAGAAAGCTCCCTGCAAGTACAGCCACGTCTGCAGCAAACACGACGAGCGGGAGACGCGTACCACAGCGACCATCCGGTCTGCAGCGGGTGCTCCTCCTCCTGCACCTGCTCCACCACAGCAGCAGCCGCCTCCTTCGTCGTAACTGCAGATGCCGATTGCCATTCCAACGAAACACAACAACAAAACGTCAGTTCTTGCGCGCCGTTATCAAGCCCACGAGGCGCCCCCACACCCATGCGGACACAAAGTAGCGTCGCGCACAGAGGACACGCGTTGCCTGAGCGCGCGGGGTGAGAGAGAGCAAGAGGGCGCGGCGGCAGCACTTACGTTCTTGTTCGCCAGCCATTATTGCAACTTTTCGCGGTATGGCGTCATCACCAACCACGAGTGGCGTCAAACTACCGCAGGAACTCGCTAATTTGATAAACCAACCGACTCTGCAAAACCAGTTATCGAAGTCCCTATAAAGGGTGCAAAACCCAGGTCACCCAACCGCAGCGGCGCTGAGGATCGCATTCCTCATGACAGTGAATGCAACGCGCGAGAAGCTCTATACAATATTTAACGTTAGGGGAGTTCGGGTTACCTATCTAACTACCGCCACCGCACCGGAGGGTGGTGCTGGTGTCGGTCTGTTCTCTGCTGGTCCAAGCACTTTAGAAACGACGCCCGCGGCCACCGCCACCACGCCCACCAAAGCGACCGCCGCCGCCGCGGCCACCGCCACGACCACCACGGCCACGGCCACCGGAGCTCTGCTGGCGCATCTGGAACGCAGACTGCTGCAGCTTGGGCAGAGCCTTGGGGATCGAGTAGGGGCAGCTCATGCCGCCCTGCTCAATGAGCTCGGTCAGCTGGTCCAGGCCAGCGATGGGCAGGTCGAAGCACGCGCCCATAGAATCCTCAGTGAGCGTCAGCTGCTTGATGTCGTTGGCGATGCTCTCCGGGATGTCACGGTTCAGCGCGTTCCAGACGTAGCCCTTGGCGCGGATGAAGTTGGAGCTCGTGAACTGAACCGTCACGTAGTCAGGCACGCCCGACATGAGCGATGTACGGCGAGGCGGCTTGGTGTGGCCGGTGATGCAGGCCAGCGCTGCCGCCAGACTCTTCTCGGCGCCCATGGACTCGAGCAACTCGTTGGCCTTCTCCTGGAAGATCTCCACCATGGACGGGTCCACGTTCTCGATCTCCTTGAGCGCTTTGGCCGCCGAAGCCTTGATCAGATCCTCTTGGTCAGGAGGGCCCTTCATCGTGAACTTGTTGCCGATCTTGCGCTCGATCTGGGTCAAGCTATCAGCCTGGCGGTTCGTGTACAGCGTGATGCAGATACCCTTCTTGCCGGCACGCCCGGTACGTCCAGAGCGATGCACGTACGTGTCCACGTCAGCAAAGCCCGACATCTTGCGAGGCGGCTCCGAGTTGATCACGAGGTCGACGTTCATGTCCAACCCGCGTGCAGCCACGTCCGTGGCGATGAGCAGACGCAGACGACCCTCGCGGAAGGCCTTCATCGTGGTCTCGCGCTGGTCCTGCGCGATGTCGCCGTGCAGCACTTGGCAGTCTTGCTTGATCTCCGGGTGCACGGCCAGCTCGTTGCAGTCCTTCTTGGTCTCAGCGAAGATGATCGTGCGCGTGTCTTTCTTGCCGTACACGCCCAGCAGGTTCGCGAGCAGCGTAGGACGTCCCTGCCAGTGGCACGGGATGGCAATGTGCTGCACATCCGTGGAAGCCTGGTCGTCCGAATCCTTCACGAGGTTCACGAACTCGCGGTCCTTCTGCATGTACTTGTCCGCGACGTCCGTGACCCACTTGGGGATCGTGGCCGAGAACAGCAGCGTCTGGCGTCTGCCAGCCTTCTCGTTCTTCACCTGCTCCATGGCGGCGAAGACCTTCTGCACGTCCTCACGGAAACCCATTTCCAGCATTGTGTCGGCCTCGTCCAGGATCAGAAACTCGCAGTTGTGCAGACGCAGGTTGCCGCGGTCAATGTGGTCGATCACACGACCCGTCGTGCCCACCAGGATGTCCACGCCGCTGCGGAACGCGTTGTTCTGCGACTGGTAGGACGCACCGCCGTAGATGCACACCGTGCTGAGCGACGGGCCGGTCTGCTCGAACTCCGTGGCGACCTGCTTGGCCAGCTCACGCGTAGGAGCCATACACACCACGCGCGGCGCGCGGCCGCGAGCGCGAGGCTTCTTGTCCTGCAGCAGCAGCTCGATCACCGGCAGCGCGAAGGCCAGCGTCTTGCCCATGCCAGTACGTGCGCGGCCCATGAGGTCCTTGCCGTCCATAATCTTGTCGAAGGTCATGGCCTGGATGGGGAACAGCGTGTGGATGCCGCGCGCCTTCAGGTTGGCCTGCGTCTCGGCGCTGATGCGGAAGTTCTCAAGCGGTGGGTTCTCCGTGCCACCAACACTGGTCGCGTTCTCGTTCTTCTCGACCGCCGAGCCATCCGAAGCCTTCTGCTTCTTGGCGCCAGGCACGTCCAACTCGCTCTCCTCAGACGTCTCGGGCACCGACTCGTCGTCTTCCGCGGCCTCGCGACTGCGCTTTTTCTCCTTCTTTTCCTTCTTTTCCTTCTTCTCCTTCTTGGCCTTCTTCTCCTTCTTGGCGTCAGTCTCGCTCTCGCCCGCCTCGGCCGCCGCCTTCTCCTTGGCCAGCTTCTTGGCCAGCTTGGCCAGCTTCTTGGCCGCCTTCTCCTCCTTGGTCAGCACGGGCTTCGCTTCGTCGGACGCCAT
>MBAC02002913.1:0-10733 GCA_001712635.2 Nothophytophthora sp. Chile5 | reverse complement strand
CTCGCTATCCGAGGGGGCAGTGCCTGCCCTGGATGAGGGCGAGTTTGGCGCGCTGGCCGGGTCCGAAGCTCCGCGGGTGATCATTGCCTCTTGGGAAGGTTAACACCCCCTTCTTTCTTGCTTGCGTGGCGTTCTCGATTCTTCAAAGTTGAGGGAGAACGCCACGCGTTCATCGGGTGGCCTGCGGCCAGCGGCTTGAAGCGGGCTGGAGTACCAGTACGAAACCGGTTCGTACCGAAAATACTGCTTGAAGTGGAAAACGCAATTCCCTCGCTGCGCTATGGAACACACAAAGGAACGCCAGTTGCCTCTCTCACGCCCTCCCTCATGGATGACAAAACTAATACTTATAGTCGTTGAGCAGAAGGAGGGCAGCTAACAATTCTCGGCGACATAAGATCCGACGCAACGAGCGATGTCCGTAGCCGGGCAAGATCTGATGCAAGAAGCGGTGGCAAGGGCCACACTGTTTTCGGCTCGGTTGTTTTAAATGCAACCTGCTTTGTCGCCCAGCCACCGCCAACAGTCCCAGCGGTGGCCGCCCAATGCGGCGCATCTCGCCTCACTGTATCAATACAGTCACCGATTGAGTGGCATGCTGCCGGTACGCACGTGGAAGCATCTGCGAGGATGGCCGATCGACTCGCCCATATTGTCACGGATTGAGTGCTCAGCCAATAGATTGGAACGTCCTCCTCCTCACCCCATGGACGGAGATCCATACACACATCGCTGGTGACGTGAACCACTGGCTAGATGGACATCCCGATGAGACACCTTCGAGCGTCATGGCGACACTGGACGCTGATGGAGAGGCAGGGTCTGGTACGACGGATATTACAGGGCTTAACTTGAACACAATACACCTTGATTGCGCAACGAAACGAAGAATTCGCAGCAATAGCAGCGCCAGACACGAATGTCTGGCAATCCTTGTGGTCCTGCTCGTTGGCGCTGCTAAACATCATGGGGGATGAAGATTTACTATGTAGTACCCAGGTTATGCGTAACATCACGGCGCACCCCCGCGCGTGGCTGTGATCGTTCTTTCGTTGACAGCTCATAACTCGCGCAATCCTTCCTACACACCTCTCACATCCCAGATCAGTGTTCGTGTAACGAGAAGCTAGCTACGTTAACACGGATGGATGAAGATCACCAGAGCGCTGTATTTTCTGATACTCACAAGAGCTCAATGCGCCATGTATCGATCGGAAGCTAAACACGACCAGCTGCGTATCACTTTGGCTGCACAATAGCTCGCTCGGATGCTACAGCTGTGGAGCACAATCGACTCTTTCACGTGTCAGTGGCGCGATTGTGTGTAAAAGTGGTGGACTCCAATCCTGCTCTTCGCTCCGCATAACTTTCTGAACAGGATGGGATCTTGATTGAGATCGCTGTGCGCATTGTAAATGATGGAGACTCCTCCATTTCGGAGCTTTCGTGACTCTGTAGCAGTCTCATCCATTGGCGTGAACACTACGAGGTTCCGAGACGAAGTGCTGCAGAGCCACATTTCCAGCAAGCATAGTCCTCTGTTCGCCTGATAGGTTGCAGGTGTTCTTTTCACGTGTAAGTTGTGATGTATTAGGATACTTACAAAGCGAACCTTGTTGATATGCACTTATCCTCTCCGGAGACATCAGCTTGGGAGACCCGTCCGAGTCGCCCGCGCTGTTTGCCCTCGTCGTCAGCCTCGCCGCGCGGTACGCAGTGCGGCGCAGTGCACGCTTTTAGCGATGCCACGCTGCTGGAGTCCTCGCGGATATCGCCGCTCCATGCATGAGCCAGTGATCCACATCGTTGCTCAGGAATTGTGAGATGGTCTGCGTGGGGACTCCCTCTCGCTGTGTGCGGTTGGGGTCAAATTGTGTGCTTCTGCGCATATTCATCGCAATATTCGCCAGTGTGTCAGCAATTTTATTGCGTGTGTGGTAACAGGTTGCAGGTTGCTTTGTCGGCACCACTCGCTAAAGCGCCAGTCCCAACTCGGCACCTGAAGTATGCAGCCATTCACTTGTTTCGCATAGTTTGTGATCAGCCACTCCGCCATTTCCAAGCAAGTTATGGAAAAAATGGTTCTGTCATCGAAGTCGCGCACTTCCACATGCTCAGCGAGTAGATGGAGCACCACTTCGAAACGGCCAAACTTAATCGCCTTCTCCATCGCGAGCCGAGCATCCACTTCATCACGGTTCTTGTGAAGCCACTTCACGACCTCTAGATCATCATTCTTGGCCGGATCAGCCATCGCATTGACACGACAGCCCTCCGAACGGTTCTCATGCAGCCACTTGACCACTTCCAGGTGACCACTAGCTGCAGCCGAATTCATCGCCCGCGTCGTGCAGCCCTCACTTCTGTTGGCATGGAGCCACTTAATCACATCGAGATGGCCACCACCAGCCGCCGTATCCATCGCATCTGTTGTGCAGCCCTCTTTTCGATGCGTATGCAGCCATTGAACCATTTCCAAATGACCTGCTCCAGCAGCCCCGTCCATCGCAGCTGGTGTACAACCTTCGTTTCGGTGCTCATGCAGCCACTGCACGACATCCTTGTGGTTGTTCCTAGCAGCCAGATTCATCGCCATGACCGTACACCCTTCGGTTCGATTCGTATGCAGCCACTGCACAATATCCAAACGGCCATGCCCAGCAGCTGAGGTCATGGCCATCTCGGTACACCCTTCAGAGCGATTGTCGTGGAGCCATCGGACGAGCTCGAAATGGCCGTTATTGGCAGCGCCATCAATCATCTCAACACAGCCATGCTTGCAGTCATTGGCGTGAAGCCACTGCACGATGTTCAAGTGACCGTTCTCTGCTGCTTGCCTCATGGCCATCTCTGTCAGCTCCACCCCCAGTTCGGAATAGAGCCACTGGAGGACATCGAGATGCCCGTTCGACGCTGCCGCAGCTGCAGGACTCGATGGCCGTGGCTTCTCTTGTGGAAAGCGCGCGTGCACAAACTGCAAGTAGGCCAACGCGCCATCTGCGGCAGCTGTATCCCAATTGATCCTACCACTAGGGAGCGCATAATTCGAGAGCAGCCATCGCGCTGTCGCCCATTGACGCCTTATCTGCGCAAAGACGAACGCTTCTTCAGCATCTGCGTTGTATTCTTCGCAAAGCCATTGGACCACGGACAGGTTTCCTGCCATCGCGGCAGAGCGCGACACAATTCGCAAACACTCCGCGCGAGGAACAGTATGCAACCGCAGCCACTCCACCACCTCCACGTGATTGTTTCTCAACGCACCACACAGCTCCATGCACCCCCAGTCGCCTTGATCTCCGTGTCGATCAAAAAGCCACTCCAGGATGTGCAGATAGCCGTTCGTGGCGGCGGCTTCCACTGCCGCGGTCATGGACGCGTCAGGGAGATAGCTCTCCGCCAGCCACTGGAGCGCCGCCAAGTCCCCACGCGAAACCACGAGTTTCGTGGCAGTATTGAAGACCCAGCGGCCGTAGAATGGATCCATTTCGGTCGCAGGATGCCGTGCAGCGATGTACTGCATGAGATGCAGGCTGCTCGTCTGCTTGTAGCTCTGGACAAGCGTCCACTTGTCGGAGAACTCGTCGAGGAACGCATCAAGGAGCCGCGTCACGTGGGACAGCTCGCCCGCGGGGAGGCAGTAGCGGCTCACGACTCGAGCGGCAGCTAGCAGCGGATACTGCTCCACAGCTAGTGGCCTCGTGAACGGTCCAGATGGGGCGGGAACGCTCCTTGTCTGCTGCATGCTTGATAGGCGGAATGCGGCTTCGTGAGCGCCGGATTCTTGGAATGCGCCAGTGTCAAGCTTAAGTACGAACTTTTGAACCCAGCTTGGGTTCACTGCTATTTCGTACTTAAGCTGGATTAACCTCCGCCTGGGAAAGCCAACCGCGCCGAAAACTCTGTGACGATAAGCCCTTGCGTCAATGCCACGACTCTGCAGCGATATGGAGCCCGGTCTTATTCTCGAAAAATGACCAGCAAAACCACTTGGAGAGATCGCGGATGGTGGCAACAGCGCCATCGCTGGCCTTGGGCACATTGCTGGAGACGTGAACGAACGGCATCTCGGTCGGGTCATCGGTTGTTGTTCCTTAGCTGAAGTTTTGAAAGCGCCGACTCAAAACGTACACGAATGCATCCAGCATTCTGCAGTTGGTGGGGTGGTCGTCATCTTATGAAGTCTTAGCGGCGAAGGCATGTTTCTTGTTGACACGGTGGCTCGTCAGCATCAATGCTGCCTGCTTCATCACCGGTCCAGCGATCTTGTCGACTTCAACATCGACATTTCCACTCGCCGCGCCCCACAAAACATGTAAGGTTCAGGATGAGCAAGTCGACAACAAAGATGATCAAGGTGCGTTTATCGTGTTGAATCTAAGTTTCGCGCCGCCTCAAGCTCACAGAGGTGATCCTCTCAGCCGAGGGACAGCAACCAAGTTCGGGTTTAGAGCTTTACTGCAAAGCTACTGCACTCTCTTCGTCCGGTAATACGCATGGACGTCAGGATTCCTCGAGATCTTCCTTCTGTCTATCCGAAGAGCTTGCCGTTCATCGCCCAGTTGCCGGCGGCAATATCATCCAGGTTTAAGAACACACGGTCGGCCGGCAGCTTCAGTACCTCAGCCACGGTCGCCGTGAGCGCCGCCGCCGTCTTGGGGTTGCGCTCGGCGTCGATCTTGCCGATGCTGCGGATGTGGATGAACGCGCACGGCTAGCACCACACAACGACAAACGCACGTGAAGCTCATTAGATCCTGTGTACATCCTGCGAAGGCAGCGACAACAATCCGCACTTAGTAGTAGGCACTTACGGCGTCCGAGGCTTGGAAAAGCATGGACTGCTCCAGGTCCAGATGCACCATCAAATAGTGCTCCGGCCGGTCCAGCGCCACCGACAGGGCCTTGGAGATCGCGCGGATGGCGGCGTCCGCGTCCACGCTGGCCTTGGGCACATTACTGGACACGTGAACGAACGGCATGGCTTCCTCTTTGAGTTTTGCTTCGTTTGGCTTGGGGCGAATCTGAAAGTGTGGATTCATCCTTGCGCGTTTTGAGTTCCAAAAAGCATGTTCTGACCATTGTTGGACTATATTGAAGGCAAAGGGACAGAACGGGCATATCATGTTTGCGTAAGAAGCCACCTCTGGGTAATCAAGCGGCCCTCTCACCCACCAAGCAGAGAAGATGGATCCACTTGCGCAGGCAGAAGGCTCCGAAAATTGACAGCCTTCGGAATGCCACATGAGGTGGTGGGTGTTTATGCCCGTTGTTTATGCTGGGGGGAAGCGTGTTTCTCGCGCCAGGCTTCTGGGTCCGGGTGTGACGCAGTTGAAGGAACACGGGCGACGTGTTGCGGTTAAGCGCGTGCTACCTTCGGCCACTCGCACGACCTTGCTCTTGCTTGCAGTAGCACGATGCATTATTTGCCACTTTACTTGGATATATGTCTGCAATTCAATCCATGACATTATCGAGACGCCAATATGCAACGACGTCCGACTGACTACCAAGTAGTTACGCGCATGGCCGAACCCTCGCGTCATGGCACGTAGTCAATGAACGAGGGCCCGACGGACGGATCTCGAGTTGCTTATTGCTTGGGCTCCGGGATGAGCACGCCGCCCTTGGCCCAGTTCGAGCGCGGCACGTCGTCCAGGTTCATGAAGATGCGGTCCTTCGGGATGTTCAGCGCGTTGCTCACAGTCTCCGTTAGCAGCGACACCGTCTACATGTACGCAGAATAGTCCGCCATGTTAGCAGAACTTTCCTCATGCATGCATGCACCGCAAAGGGAGCAGACGCGAGCAATCGAATTCTACCGTCGGGTTGTGCTCCGGGTCAACCTTGCCGATGCTTCTCAGCCGAATCATGGCACAGGGCTGCATTGCGAACAGTTCATTAGACCTTCAGACCGCGCATTTTCAAGAGGAAGCAAACCAAAGATCAGAATGAAAAGGTGCAAAGCAGAACTCACGGCGTCCGAGGCCTGGAACAGCATGGGCGTGTCCAGGTTCAAGTGCACCATCACGACCTGCTCCGACTTGCCCAGCGCCGCGGCCACCGCCTTGGAGAGGGCCGCCAGCGCCGCCGGCTTGTCCACACCGGCGGAGGTCACGTTGCTCGTCACGTTCAGGTTCGGCATCTTGAGCAGGGTTGTTTTCCGAATGGTTGGATTTTATGAATATTTGATTAAACCAACCACCCACCCACCCACAAAATTTTGACTTTGAATTATTGGGTTTTAGCAATGCAATCTGATTGGTCACTCAAGCAAAATTTAGTATTTTACGACGCAGTGTTGTTTGTCCACGCTGGGAGATGATTCAAAGCACCGCAGGTGACAAAATGCAGGAGGCAAAAGAAGTCATGGCGCTTCTTGTATCCGACAAAAAAAATAATTCCACCGATACATGGAGCGAAAAGCATCAGCAATAAATGCCTAACGGAGTAGAATAACAGATTTTGAAGCTGTGAAAAAGTTATGAGTGTATTGGCGCTTTCATTAACTGACTGCCAACGCTATACCAGGTGTCTAGTAATACTCATAATCGCTGTCTTCGTTCGTGTTCTTGTCTGTGTCACTCTCGTTCGACAGATCTTCAAGCATGTCATAGAGTGCGAGATCTTCTTCATCCACATTCTTCAGGTTGAAGAAAAGAAAAACTAACTTCTTGACGGTATCTTCGCCAAGACGATTGCGGACCTGAGAGTGCACGAACTTATGTGCGGAAAAGTTGCGTTCGGCGGCAGCACTCGAGCAAGCTGACGAAAACACTGCCAAAGCAATGTCTTGGAGTAGCGGATACTGTCGAAGCCCCAACCAAAATTCCCGCACCGAGATCTTCTTGGCTTCAACCAACTTCAACTCGCGCGATCGATGCGTCAGACTGGCATGGTATTTGACCAGTTCAACAGACGTCGCTTCTTCCTTTTCCGCTCCGTGCCAGCTGTAGATGAAGTCCTTGACCCGCTGACACGTGTCGAGATCCATATCCACACCTGCATAGCGAGGGTCGAGGAGAAATGCCACACCGTGCGCGTCGCCGTACACAAAGTTGAATCGATCTTGAATGACACGCACGATGAGTCCATACTCGGTAATCGGCATCTCGAGTTCTCCATAGATCGCAGGAAGGCGGAGGAACATCTGATACACGTCTGAGATAGGTGTGATGTTCCGTTCAAAAGTCTTCTGGAAATTGGACAGGACCTCCAAGATCTTGACAGCCTTTCTTAGTTGCTCAACGAAGTCACTAGCCGTCACGGTGTCGTACGCAAACCGACGCTTGGCCTTCTGCTCCTTTGTTTTCGCCTTGAGAAAATTGCGGGAGCTGACGAACGTGAATAGTATTTGCTCTGACGAGAGCAGTGTTGAAAAGCACTGTTCAATGGTACCCCATCGCGTATCAGCAGGCAGAACGAGAGCTCGTTTGCCTTCGGCGGCCTGCAAGCGGCGAATTTCAAACCAGAGCTGTTGGCTCTTCTTGAAGAAGCGAACGAGCTTTCGACAGTCGGCCTCTAGCTTGTTCAATCACTTCAACTTGCCAACAAGATCCTTGACGGCAAGGTGAATGACGTGGGAGATGCAGCCGTGGAAGAATGTCTTCGGATACTGTAGCTGCAGGCTCTTCCACACCAGCTTGTTCGTAGCCGTGTTGTCTGTCACCACAGCCGCAACCTTTAGCCACGAGTAATCGTGAATTACTCTCTCAATGTCCGAGGCTAGGTAGTCTGCTCCATGAGACACGGCCCCGGTGTACACGGACTCCAGATAGAAAGTCTGCTTGCCACAAATCGCCACATAGTTGATAACTGCCTTCCCATTCACGTCGGTCCAGGCGTCTGTCGTCAGAGTGCATGACGTTTCAGCAAACTCGTGCGCGATCTTCAGTTTGAAGTTCTCGTAGCAGGAGTCCAGGAGTGACGTCGCCAGCTGCTGTCTCGAAGGAACAACTGCTCCCGGATGAAGCAACGACAGCGCGGCTGTCAGAGATGGGTGAGAGATCTTGTTGAATGCCATGCCGGTAGAGTAGAACCACAGCGCGAAACGCTGTTGGAATGCCTCAATCGCTTCGGCGCTCAGCACGGGGTTGAAGCTGGTCGTAATCAGAGTTGTTTTGGCTCGCTTGATGCACTTCTTCTCCATGTGGTAACGCACTCGCTCCACATGGGTCTTGCCCATGTGGTGGATGATCTTCTCGCATCTTTTGCAAGACACGATCCCATCATCCACGATGACATCATCCCACACAGGATCCGTGCGACGGCCTGGTTTGCGCTTGATAAGCACTGAAGTCGAACCCTGTTCGTACAGGGAGGTGCGTGGGGCAGCAGAGGTTTCCATGAAGACTTGAAGAGGGCGAGCGCGAGAGGGAAGCTTTGGTCGGAGAGAACAGAGTAAACTGAAAAGTGAGCTGCAGTTGCCTTAGTTTGAAGGCGTGGGGAAGCTCCCTACAACACCCCTTGCCAATTCACTGGTGGAAACTGTTGCGTCCACCAGCTCATTTGGATGCCTCAAGGGGTGTTTTTACGTCATTTTTTACGTTGTAAAAACTCGAATATTTAAACCCCAAACCCACAACCCACCCACCCGTCAAAAAGTGCCCGACCCACCCTATCGCAATAATATACCCGGGCTTTTTTCAACCCTGATCTTGAGGTTGTTCTGCTTTTCTGGTTGATCAATGAAGATTCTTGCAAACGCAAATACCGGTATCCGGGGATACCGGTATTGCCTGAATGCCTTTGTTGTGTGGTTCGTAATCGACATTCCGGTATTGTCCCCGGTATTATCTCGTAGTAAACAGGTAACTTACGTTCTGATGTGCCGAAATGAATCGCATCCACGCTCCAATTCAATTCAGAATCGTTTCCATTTTGTGCGGGGTTGGCTCCCGAGCAAAGCAGAGCAACCCGCACGCGGCGTCGAAAGCAAAAGGGTGCGGATCTCGGATACCGGTGACCTTCGTGCCGCTTCTCTGTGTGGTTGTTGCGCGTGTACTACCCGCCTCTGTGTGTATAAGACGAAGAAGCAGGCCGTGCACCTAGTTACAGCTTCCAGGTGCTGAGCCATGGCAGAAGAGGTGGCGCGCTCGCGCCAGTATGCGTACCAGCAGAACTCGAACCTGGTGCTGCAGGCGGACAGCGAGTCGCGGCGGCGGCCGGACGAACCCACGGGCGAGGTAGAGTCGCTAGCGGGCAAGATCACCTACCGCATGGGCGACCGCGCGCAGAAAGCCACGCCACAGAGCGGCAAGAAACGAGCGGGGGACAAGGACGGCGAGTCGAAGCAGAAGAAGAAACGGCGCGGTGACGAGAACAACAAGAACGAGAGCGTTCTCTTCACGACGACGGGAGGTTTGGCGTCAGCACGGAGCAACATCCTGCGCGAGAGCTCGGCCTTCGAGTCGGCGTCGTATAAACCCAAAAACCCGGCGAGTCAGGACGCGTACGAACAGATTCTGGGTGTTGTGGCGCAGCAATTAGGCGCACAGCCCGGCGAGATCTTGGCAGGCGCAGCGGAGGAAGTGCTGTCCATCCTCAAGAACGACGCGTATCGCGATGATGTGAAGCAGAAGGAGGTACAGAAGCTGCTGAAGACGCTGCCGACGCACACGTTCAACCAGCTTGTGGTGGCTGGCAAGCGCGTCACGGACTTCTTCCCGGACCAGAACGGCGATAAACGCGCGGTTTCGGGTGGTGACGAGGCCGCGGAGGGTGAGGAAGGCGCCCCAGCTCTCGATAGCGACGAGGGCGAAGTGGACAAGGAGATGGGGGTGGCTGTGGTGTTCGATGAAGAGGACGAAGAGGAGGAATCAGATCTGGACGAAGTTCGTGAAGACGAGGACGAAGATGAAGGAGAAGGAGAACCGCTGCGGCTACTGGACGCGAAGGCATGAAGCTCAAGGATACCTTCGACGAAGAGGACGAGGGCGACGCTCGCTACCGGCTGGATGTGCATGCGATCGACGCGTTCTGGCTACAACGTGAGCTGTCCAAGTTCTACAAGGACGCCGATATCAGTGCCAAGCTTGCGGAGGACGTGCTGAGCATTCTGAAGGAGGCTGGCAGCGACCTCAGTGCGTGTGAGAACCGACTGGTGCTGTTGCTGGACTACGACAAGTTCGACTTCATCAAGTTACTGCTGGAGAACCGTGCCAAGGTGCTGTATTGCACGCGGTTGAAGCAGGCGCAGGACGACGCGGAGCGACGCGCCATCGAGGAGGAAATGGTCGCTGATGAGACGCTCAACGACGGAGAAGGGGCGTCTATCTTGGATCAGTTGCGCTCCACAGCATCGGCTGATTCGTGGATGCAAGATCGCATCGGTGCCATGGAGACCACGTCCCGCGCGGAAGCCAACAAACTCCGCAAACTGCAGCAGAAAGCGAGCGGGAAGCGAGCGGCAGCACAGGATGAAGAGGAGGATGCTGACGTGGACATGGAGGACGTGGACATGGATGCGGTCAAGGAGGAAGGAGTGGGGGATGCGAAGAAGAAGCCGCAACACTATGTGGACGTGGAGTCGCTGGCGTTTCAGGAGGGCGGTCACTTGATGAGCAACCGCGAATGCCGCCTCCCTGAAGGCACATGGCGTGCGCAGAAGAAAGGGTATGAAGAGGTCCACGTACCGGCCGTCCGCACGAAGATGGCGGTGGCTGAGGAGAAAGCGCGGATCAAGATCTCGACGCTGCCTAAGTGGGCACAAGGTGCGTTCAAGAACATGGAGT
>MBAC02002912.1:0-11083 GCA_001712635.2 Nothophytophthora sp. Chile5 | reverse complement strand
ACAGTCCTGCATCGTGGTCGACATTCATCTCCGTGGACACGAACGGCGGCGGTGGCTGGCGAAGCGAGTACGTCGTGTGGTCCAGAATAACGTTCACGGAGAACGTCGGCTTCCACATCGAGATGTACGTGTCCGCGTCGCCATCGATGACTTGCTTGGCTTCCTCCTCCGCTTGGGCCGCCTCGTTCTCCTGTGTGTTGCTCCCCAGCAGACTGCGCTTCTTCACGATCTTCGGCGGCGGACGGAAGGCCGTAAGCTCCAACGTGCGATAGATAGAGCCCATACTGTCGTACGTGCTGTCCGCCGGGTTGGGAGAGTAGCCATCCTTCGTGAGAAACACGTGAGCGTACAGCGAGCCGTTGTTCAGCAGATACTCGTCCACCGAGATGTTCATCTGCTGCGTCCAAACGCCATCCTCGCGCGCCGCATTGGGCGTGGAATCGTACGCCAACGCATCTTCAAACCAACGCAGTTGCTCCTGCTCGTTCTCCACTGTAGCGGCGTCGGCGGCGTCCGCAAACACAAAGTGCTCGTCCGGAGACACGTACACACGGAGGTTGATGGGGTCGCCCTTGCGGAACGCGTTCTCAAGCCGCTGGATCGACACCGGCGCGTTCGTCGGGGACGCCACGTGGTCACCCGCACTCGCCACGGAAGCGGAGGGGTCCTGCACGCTGCTGGCCTTCGGAGGTTGATGGTGTCGATTCGGCATCACAATCTCCATGACGGACGTGAAAGCGTACCACATGAGCAGCATGCGGATCATGGGCCACAGACGTTCCAGCACGCTCTGCTGGGCGGGCGCAGGCGCGTCGCCGCCATTCGTCGCGGGCGCGGCGTCTTCGGCCATCGAGCTGCGGCGATCGCTTGGTCTCTTTCCTTCTGGCCTTTTGCCTTTTGACTTGTGAAGGTTTCCCCCCCTTCGATGCGGACAGCAGAATGATGGTCGGCGAAAGGGAGAGAGGGAGTCAGAGGAATGGGTTGATGTGATTGGCTGAAATCAGATGGCTCCGTGTGCAACACATCACCAACGAGGTTTGGCGGAAAGAGGGATAAAACCCACATAGCTTGATAAAACACAGATAATACGTAAAGCCACGATTTCAACAGGCAACTTCCAATAAAAAGCACTTTGTTCGCATGTTGGCACGCCACCAACGCAGCATGAAAACGGAAGGTTTTCTTGCACACGCGACACCGGAGAGACGCGGAACAGCAACAAAAGCGAAAGCTACTCACATACTAGGCATTTAACACCACTGCGGACGGACAGTCGGCTATGCGACCTCGCTCGGGGCCTCCCCAGCGTATCTCGCATCTCGGGGGGAGGCAAGCTAGCTGCCAAATCTAAAAAGCGAGGGGGCGACACCTTGCTTGCTTCTCCACGTCCGTCCGTCTGTCAGCCGTCTCTGGCGGCGACGCTGCTGCTGCTGCTGCTGCCGCTGCGATTAAATCCACACGCCCTCGTCTTCCTCCTCCGAGTCGTCCGAGTCCGAGTCCGAGTCGTCCTGCGGGTGCAGGCGGTCCACCATGGACGCGCGCTCGTCCGCCTGACTCGTTAGTTTCTTAAATAAACTAATCTGCTCCGCGCTCAGGCCGTCGTCGTCCGCCTCTTCCTCCTCGTCGTCGTCCCGACCCATGCTGATGGACATGCGCGCGCGCTCGATCACGCTGTGCGCCTCGTCCAGCTGCCGCGCCAGTGCAAAGTTCTTCTCCTCCACCTCGCGCAGCACGTCCTCCTCCGTGTCGCTCATGTTCACCTGGTCGTCGGCTTCCTCGTCCGAGTTCACGTCGGCGTAGTCGTTTCCTCCGGACGACGACGCCGTGGCGTCTGCTGTCGTGGACGGCGAGCCCGGGACCTCCACCGCGAGAGCCGCCGCCGTTGCCGCCGTTGCCGCCGTCGCCGCTGCTGCTGGAGGGAGGCTCGAGTCCGCACTCACCGATCTGTTCAACGCCAAAGGCGACGTCCCCGTTGCCGCCGTCGCATCCATCTCGACCGCCGATGCTGACTTCGCCATCGCGGGGCTGCTTCGTCCATTCCTAAACTCCGTGTCGTGGGTGGCCAGCAGGTTTCCCATAGACGCAAAGGGCGTGAGCGCTGGGTGCGAGCTTTCACCTGCTGCTTCGGCCATGGTGCGAGCGCGTTGAGCACTGAGTTTCTTCGCCAGACCCAGGTTCCCGTCGGCACGGGCTCGCTCTTCCTCTTCAAGCAGCGCCTGCGCCAGCTCCTCCAGACCACGGCGCTCGCGCCGCGAACGGTCCGCCAGATTCTTGCTCGACGGCCGCTCTGTGGGCAACATCGAGCCCGAGCGACGCAGCTCCTTGATCTCCAGCAGCTTCCGCTCCGCTTCGACACGCGCTTTCTGCTCTTCCGCCTCGCGGTCCTCAACAGCCAAGCGGCTCATCGACCGCGATGGTGCCTCGTGCAGCGGCATCGGCGGCGCCTCCTCCTCTTCCAGTATCACTGGAGGAGGTGGCAGCGTCGCCGCTTCTACAACCGCCTCTTCCGCTACTGGAGGCGGCGCTAGTGCTTCCTCAACTGGCTCCGGAACATAAGCCTGCTCTTCGGCCTCCTCAGCAATCGTCGACACATGTGCCGGGCCAGCGCCAGGCATGTTCAGGAACTTGTCCCAGCAGTCCTTGCAGTAGTACTCGCCGTCGTCGTCCATGTCCAGCTTGGACTCGTTCTCCGTGGCCCCGCACTCGGCGCAGTACTTGAGCGTGGGCACCACCACAGGAATGCTCATGACGTTCTGCAAGTCGTCCATGATCTGCTGCACGTGGTCGTTATCCTCAATAACGGGAGGCACGATGTCCACATCGTGGTACGAGTCGCGCTTGAAGCCCGAGATCACGCCCTCCAGCTCATGAATCACATTGTTCTGTCGCTTCACCACCTCCTGAGGCTTATGCTTCACTGCCAACGCCAGAACCCGCTCGCGCGACTGCGCTTCCAGTATCTCCTCGTACTTCTTGGCTTGGTCCTTCACCTTCTCCAGCGCCTCCTGCAGCACCTTGGCTTCCTGCTCAGCACGCGACAGCGCGTCCTTGGCTGGCGTGTTGCGCGGCTGGCCCTTCGCCTGGTTCGTGATGCACAGCTTCGCCTGGATGCGTAGCAAGTGCGCCTCCTTCGAGCCTTCCTCGATGGCGGTGATGGGGATGCCGGCAAAGATGGCGTGGTCCAGGTCCGAGCCCTGCGACGCCGCCACCAACTCGCGCGCTACGTCCAACGGAATCCGTTTCTTCCGCTTGGGCCGCTCGGGCTTCGCCACTGGGGCTGCCGCCGACTCGGCACCTGTACCATTGTCGTAGATCGGCACGTGTTGGCGGCTCACGACCTTGGTCACCTCACGCGACGTACCCGGGTTGGAGCGCACCGACGTCACCGACATCATCGACTCCCGACGGTCTTTCCCCGGACGGAAGCGCAGCACCGCCGGCTTCGGCGAATGCTTGAGCATGCGCAGCGTGTCCTGGTACGCCTCGCCCTCCACAGGCATGTTGTTCACCGATACCAATTCGTCGCCAACGTTCGCGTTCTGCAGCCCGCTAGCTGTGCCCTTGCCCGTGAGCTTGCTCAGCACCGGCACATCGCGATGGCCGGGCTTCAGTTTGAGGCCGAGGTCGCCTTCGCGCCACACGATGTTGTAGGCGCCGATCTCGTTCGGCACGCCGCTCACACTGCGACTGCCACCACCAGGCAGTTCGTGTGATGAAGGCTTTCGCGACAGTCGACGCCCCATGCGCTTGAACTTGAGCACCGCGGGCTTGCGGATGGTCTTGAGCAGCGAGATGGTGCTGCGGAAGCCCAGCGCCTTGGTCTCTTGGCCGTTCACGGCCACCAAAATGTCCCCGACAGTCGCACGCTCCATCCCCGTGCCGGCGCCTTTGCCTGTGATCTTGCGGATGCACGGGACGTGGCAGTCGTCGTCATCGGGACGGAGGATCATACCCAGCGGCCCTTCCGTCCACACCACCGTGTACTGCTCGCGTTTCGAGCGACCTGCGCCGCTAGCACTAGACGGGGACTTGCCATTCGGCTCCGACCACGTCGTCCCCGTGGAGACGCGCATCCGACGCGAGCCGCCGCGCGACGGGTCGCGGAAGGAGCTCGGCCCGGACGTAAGCGCGCGAGGAACCCGGAAGCGCAGCGTGGCCGGCCGCGGGATCTTCTGCAGCGTCTCCACCACGTGGTCGTAGCCCTGCCGCGCCGTGTCCATACCGTTGATGCTCACCAGCATGTGCCCCACCGCCACCTTGGCCAGCGCCGCCGCCGAGTCCTGGCGCGTGATGCGCCCCACCACGGGAGGCATGTCCTCTCCCAG
The DNA here is from genome assembly GCA_001712635.2 of Nothophytophthora sp. Chile5. Lineage (NCBI taxonomy): Eukaryota > Oomycota > Peronosporomycetes > Peronosporales > Peronosporaceae > Nothophytophthora > Nothophytophthora sp. Chile5. The sequence continues at coordinate 6,758 of MBAC02002912.1, read as the reverse complement.
GTCCGGGCGCAGCGTCAACCCCAATGGGCCGTCGCCCCACATCACCTCGTACTCCATCGGAACCGCCGCGATAGGTTCGCTTTTCTCCGCCTGCACGACACCCCAAAGCACCGGAAAGCCGCGTCAGCCTCGCGTGTGTCGCAGAGGTGGCGCCGCGCGCACTGTACGTACGTGTCCTGTGCTGCCGCTGCCGCCACTGCCGCCTGAAGCTGCTGCTCGTCTTCTTCGCGCTTCTGCCGCCCACCTTTCGCTTCCAGCGAGCACCGCGCAGTCCAAACTGAGTCCCCCGCCCTGCTCCACATGCCGAGAAGGTCGAAAAACCTTGTGCGCAGCGAGGTTTTTCACGCCCCCTTCCCTTCTTCGGCACAGGTTATATTTCGCTGAATTTCTTGATTCTTCTCTCGGGCGAGAAAGAAAAAAAGCCTTGAGTTGAGTATGCAGCGAGCATGTATGTAACGCGCAGAAGCGAGAAGGAAGGAAGCCATCGCTGCCGCCCAGGGACGAGAGATGGGTGCCGACGCAACGAAGGAAGGCGGAAGAGACCCCAGCGCCTACCGAAAAGCTGGTCCTGCGTCATGGCGCACGGAATCAGGCGCATGCTGTAGTCGCGGTTCGGCGTCTTGTCACGCCACCACCAAGAAGGACACGTTCGTTCGGTACCTAATCTCATCTGATTCCGCTCCGGTCTTGAGGTGTAACAACACGTGGAATGATGGGTTGTCTGAAGTGATTCTACTGGCGTTGCTGGCGTTGTTGCAGGTGGAGGAGTCGCGAACGCGTCAAGTGGATGGCAGACACGATCGTTGGCGCTGCGAGGCCGGTCGTCCCTTGCTCAGACAGAGAGAATGCTTTGGCTCTTGGCCCGCTCGTCCATCCCTCGCGTCTCGGATTAAATTACTTGCGCCCAAGACTGTGTCCCCAGCTGTCGGCGCCGCGAGAAGAGATAAAACCTCCCCAATGCATGGAGGCCCACAAGGTTTTTCGGGGAGTTCCGCCTTTGACCAGCAAGTAGCGTCACGTGTAGAGAGAGCAAGGCCCCGCCGACCTGCACATCTCGAGAAGCAGTGCTCTTGGCATGGAGGCAAGGACAGTGAGTGGGACCGCAGGACACTCTCGCCCGGAGCCAGACTTTCCACCCAGCCGGGACCATTAGCCAGACATGGACGCGATTCTGGTGCAAGGTGCTTTGCCCTCGGAGATCAGACAGTCAGCTCGAGAGCACTCCGAACCCGTCAAAAGCAATACTTGGTTTCTCAGGTTGCAGCGTCAGGTCTGGTTTTGGCAAATATCATGGCGAGGAGCACCGTCTTTTGGTAGCACAGTCCCTCGCATACCAGATACCGCTTTTGCCGGGGACGGACCTCCTGGCCGAAACGCGGCGCGCTGAAATCGCTCCACGTCAATCGCGTAAAAGACGGCGGAAGCGGCGGACTCGTCGATCTTACGCTTCTGCAGCTCGCGTTCCCAGAAAACCCGCGGCAGACATGAAGGCCTGCGGACTGCTGCTGCTGCTGCTGAGCGCGTGCGTCGCGCTGCTGGCGTACCGTGCCGCCGCCGAGAAGATGGAGGACGTGTCGTTCAAGCCGCCGTTCGAGACGGTGGACTCCGAGGGCCGTCGCGTCGTGAACGACACGTGGTCGCACGGCGGCAACGCCGACGTGAAGAAGCACTTTGTGCGGCTGACGACGGACCGTCAGAGCAAGCGCGGCCATCTGTGGCAGAAAAGCCCCGTGGGGCGCGACGAGCTGTCGGCGATCCTGACGTTCCGCGTGTCTGGCCAGGGCAAGCGCTGGTTCGGCGACGGCATTGGCCTCTGGTTCACTGGTCAGAAGGTGTACACCCCCGGCGTGAACCACGGCTTCACTGACAAGTACAAGGGCGTGGGCGTGGTGATCGACACGTTCAATAACCCGGAGCACAAGGGCGGCCACAAGGACGTGAGCATCTTCGTGAACGACGGCGACAAGAACTACGAGCAGATGTACGCCGAGAAGCGCATGGGCTGCAACGCCGCCGTGCGCTACCACGAGCAGAGCGCGAACTTCGACCCCGTACACAGCATCTCGCGCATCAAGGTCAAGATCGACAAGACGCGGCTCGTGGTGGAGGTGGACGAGCATGCGTCGGGGCTGTGGGTGGCGTGTCACGAGATGACGCTGCCGTTCAGCGAGGACTGGCTGCAGACGGCCACCATGGGCATCACAGCGTCCACGGGCGCGCTGGCTGACAACCACGACATCATCCGCCTGGACGCGTACACCGACTTCACGGACGAGACCACCGGCATCGTGGACTCGGAGATGGTGATGAACTCGGTATCCAAGGACTACAAGAAGTGGATGGACTCGCCCAACTGCGGCACGGACTGCCTGGTGGCGGTGCTGCAGAAGGAGCTGGCCAACTTCCGCATCGAGGCCGAGCACCGCTTCTCCGACCTGAAGGAGAAGACGGAGAACACGGTGGCCAAGCTCAAGAGGCAGGAGGGCGAGAACGAGCGCCGCGTGCGCGAGATCGAGCAGAAGGTGCGCAAGGGCATCGACTCGTCGCTGGAGGACACGAACAAGCAGCTGGGCGCCGAGATGAACGACAAGATCGCCAAGCAGCTGGAGGAGAACCCGGACATCGCCAGCGGCGGCTGGAAGACGCCCTTCGCGCTGCTCTTCATCGGGCTGGCCGCTGGCGCCGCCTTCGTGTACCGCAAGTACCAGTCGCTGATGAAGTCGCACTTGCTGTAGGTTTGGTCTGGCCCGCTAACGTAAATAGTGTGTCCAAAACTGGTTCGTCCGTCCCTTAACCCGGTTCTGCACGTTAGATCCGCTCCTGATCCGTCGGAATGTGCCGTAAAACCGGTACCTTCGAAGCAGTTTCAGAACCCAGCTGTGGTCCACCCCGCAAATCGTCTGGTCACCTGTCTAAGGAGATATCACGGTGATGGATCGGTTTCACAGGGTTCGGGTGACACGGCGCTCTATTTGAAGCGTGTCACGTGTTCGACGGGCAGGAACGCGCGGGTCACTCGAGCATTTCCAGCTCCCTCGCCTCCTCGCTCGGATCGATCGCGTGCGCATCTGCCGCTGCTTCCCCGCCAGCAGCACGCGGCGTTAACCTCTGTACCGAGTGGTCCACGAGCTCGCTCTCCCTCCCCACCAGTTGGCTGCCGGAGATCTCTCCATTTGCAGAAGATGCTGCTCCGCCAAGTCGTGACGCTGCTCTCGGCGGCGGCGCTGAGCGCCCTGGGCGCCGTGTCGGCCTCTCAGATCCAGGCGCTGACGTTCAAGCAGCCGTACGAGGTGGTGGACGCCGACGGCAAGCGCCAGATCTCGGACGATATCATCTACGGCGGCACCACCGAGGTGAAGAAGAACTTCATCCGCCTGACGCCCGACCGCCAGAGCAAGCGCGGCCACATCTGGACCAAGACCACCGTGGACCGCGACGAGCTCGTGAGCGTGGTGACGTACCGCATCCACGGCCAGGGCAAGAAGTGGTTCGGCGACGGTATGGGACTCTGGTTCACGAACGAGGCCAAGTGGAAGAACGGCGACAACCACGGCTTCACCGACAAGTACTACGGCTTCGGCATCCTGCTGGACACGTTCCACAACGTGGAGCACCGCGGCGGCCACAAGGACGTGACGATCCAGGTGAACGACGGCAAGAAGCGTCTGGACGACCTGAACGACGAGAACAAGGTCGGCTGCGACGCCGCCTTCCGCTACCACTCGAACAGCGCCAACTTCGATCCGGTCTACAGCTCCTCGCGTGTGCGCATCAAGATTCGGGGCAACTCGCTGGAGGTGGAGGTGGACCCGAGCAACGCCGGCATCTGGAAGGAGTGCTACAAGGGCGACCTGCCGTTCCCGGCCGACTGGCTCAAGAGCGCCACCTTCGGCATCACGGCGTCGACCGGCGCGTTGGCCGACAACCACGACATCCTGCGCGTGCAGTCGTTCGACAAGGTGCAGGACGCTGGTCTGGGCGTGGTGGACGCCGAGACGTGGACCCACAACTACTCGAAGGACTTCGTGCAGCTCATGGAGAGCGCCGTGTGCGACCAGACGTGCAAGGTGACGATCCTGGAGAAGTACGTGACGAACTTCCAGGTGGAGGCGGAGCACTGGTTCGAGCTGCTGCGCGAGCAGACGGAGAACACGGTGAGCAAGCTCAAGGAGAAGGAGCGCCAGAACCAGCGCAAGATCCAGGCGCTCACGGACCGCATGTCGGCCATGATGGAGCAGAAGATCGGCCAGAAGATGGCGGACGTGCGCTCCAAGGTCAACGCCCAGATCGCCACCGAGGTGGAGGGCGAGCTCACGGTGGCGCGCTCCAGCTGGCGACTGCCCTTCTTCGTCCTCATCGTTCTGCTGGCAGGCGGCGTGGCTGTCGCCTACCAGAAATACCGCAAGCTGGTCAAGAGCCACCTCTTCTAGGGAGGAGAGCTCAGGCTGGAACTGACTGGATGGATGAATGGATTGGGTCAATGCGTACACAAAGCAATAGGAGGCGGAGGGCGTCGCGACTGGGGCCTCCGAGTGTAGAGAACCCCGCGGATGTCCTCTCGATACGACGGTGCGTCGCGGCAAATAGATGCAAAGCACACCGTTCAGCGCATGTTGGCCACGTCTTGCTGTCTGCTGCCACAGAATTCAGATCCGGTGCATGAGATATCTGGCTTCCACGTGCTGTTGCAAGCGTCGGTTCGCGGATCGTCCCTTCGCTGCAAGATGTTGCATGCGAAATTACCAATTGATGGTTCTCTCGCGAGTGCGATGTGGCCGCCATACAGTTCCAAAGTCAACTTTGGGGTGAACAAGATATCATAAGTACCACATTCTGATGCTTCCAATCTATCTGTCACTGTCCCTAGCCGCATTGAACCCGTTGCGGCGGGTCCGTTATTCGAGCCAGAGCTTCCATCCTTCACTATCGAAAAGCAACCGACCTCAGCCATGGGGAAGAGTGCGCGCTTGGGCGGCGGCTTCCTGCTGCTCCTCTCGGCACTAGCGCTGGGCTACGCGTACTGGGACGAGCTCCAAGGTGCGCGCGAGACGCTGCAGCTCACATACGCGCATCGGTCGCTGAGTGCGGCCCGCGACGCGCCGGTCAAGGGCGTCACCGTCTTCCGCAACGGCTACTCGACCGGCGGTGTGCAGATGCAGCTGAGCGCCGAGCTGCTGGCCGCGCGCACGGGCGACGGCGAACTGGCCGCCTACCTATCGCAGTTTGTGGCCGTCGAGGGGCTGCACGAGTCCGTTTACCACGGCTCGGACGCCTCGAACGCCAAGGAGAAGGACCACGGCGAGCTGGAGACGCCAGGCGTCGTGGCGGACCGCGTGTTCAACGGCCAGGGCGAGCTGCTGCAGGCCTATGCGGACATTCTCTCGGGCGACCGCCTGTACCTCGTGGCGCCGGGCTTGCTGTTCGTCTGGCCGTTCGTGGAGCTGGGCCATCGTGTGTCTGTGACGTCGACAGCGAGTCCGACCAGTTCGCCCGTGATCATCGAGTCCATCTCGGAGTCGCCACGTACCTTCCGCCTGCACAACTTCTTCGACGATGAGGAGGCGGACCGACTGATCCAGCGCACGTTAGAGATCGACGACCCGGGCAGCAAGCTGCAGCAGTCGCATGTTGGCCACAACAGCGGCAAGAAGCAGGTGTCCAGGCACCGCACGAGCGAGAACGCCTTCGACACCATCTCGGAGACCGCCGTTTCCATCCGCAAGCGCGTCTTCGACGTATTGTCCATAGGCGAATACACCGAAGACATGTGCGACGGGCTGCAGCTGCTGCGTTACCAGCAGAAGCAAGCCTACATCGCGCACGAGGACTACTTCCCTGTGAACGTGACGCCGGGCTTCAACTTCGACCCGCACACGGGCGGCTCCAACCGCTTCGCCACCGTCTTCCTCTACCTGTCGAACGTCACACGCGGCGGCCAGACGGTCTTCCCGCTTGCCGAGATGCCCGAGGGGCTGCCGGTCGAGTACGACCACCCCGTAAACTCCGCTCGCGACTATGAGGCCGCCGGAGCGGAGCTGTTCGAACCTGGAAGTTGGGAGATGGATATGGTGCGCAAATGCTCCACGAAGCTGGCCTCGTACCCGCGTAAAGGCGGCGCCGTGCTGTTCTACAGCCAGAAACCCAATGGCCAGCTGGATCCGCTGTCGCTTCATGGCGGTTGCCCCGTGCTGGATGGCACCAAGTGGGGCGCCAACCTCTGGGTTTGGAACAAGCGCCGCTACGGTCTGGACGGCGATCCGGACGGTCCGGAGATCAAGTTCAGCGTGGTGTTCGAGAACCCGACGTCGCGTGAGGTGGGCGTGTACTGGTCCAGCACGCTCATGACCACACTGGCTGCTAACGGCGGCAGCATCGTCTACACCACGTACACGGGACACAAGTGGACGGTCAAGGACGGCGATCGCATGATTCTCGAGTTCATAGGCGACGCCGAGGACGGCGACAGACAGACGGTCGTGGTGCTGACACCGGAAGAGCAGCTGATCGCCCACGCCAATGCCCAGAGCGCCAAGGACGAGCTGTAAAACGACAGCGCCAGCGGCAATACATGCGTTTGTGAGCATCAAACCAAGTGCAAGTGCATTCTATCTATATAGTGTCGAGCTAAGCAGTTAGTTGACCCGACGCTTCTTGCTCTTGCTGCTGGAGGTGAAGACCTTCGCCAACAGGTCGCCGCCAGCCTCGCCATCGCCCAGCGAGCGCGTCTGTTTGCTGCTGGTGGGCGCCTTCTGGTGGAA
>MBAC02002911.1:0-14434 GCA_001712635.2 Nothophytophthora sp. Chile5 | reverse complement strand
CTCCGCCGACGAGCCGCCGCTCTTGATCATATCAAGGATGCGCTTCTCGTACGGCATCAGGCCCACCACCTCGCGGATGACCTCGCGCACGAGCTTGGTCTTCTTGCCGGCGCGCTGCACGCACCAATCAACCCAACCACAACAGTCACGAAGCACATCGTTAGCAACGCGTCCGCCGCTCCACTTCTCCCTCGTCAGCGCCAGCAGCGTCGAGCCCAGCGCCAGCACACGCCGCCATGGCCGCATCCCTGGACCGGGACGCGGTCCACCCGCTCCTGCTCCTGTCTCCGGTTGCTGCTGGCGCCGGCGCTGCCTGTCGTCCGCGCCTCTCGTCGCAGAAGGCACTTACTCCCTTGCGGGAAGCGGGGCGAGCCGCCACCTGCTTCTTGTTCACAGGGAACCCCTTGTTCAGACCCACGGCAATTCCAGTGGAGGACATGCTGATGTTTTTTGCTTCCGAAAGACTTAAAGAACCGAACTAAAGTGCCTGCTTCGGCTTCCACGCGAAGGCGCCGCCGGTCAAAAGCCGCGGCATGGAGCGAGCGCCGCGGCCCAAAAATCCCGTCGAGACCAACCATTTCGCATCTCGGGCCGCCGAACCGGCCTCCGGTCCGGGACCGGCGGCGGACCGGCGACGAGACAGATGTACCGGTATGCTTTCCGGTATACCGCTTCTGAGCCTACGAAGGAATCAGATGGAGCCGAGCGAGGGGTAGGGAGCCACGACAACAAGGACGAGGAAAGCAAACCCGCGGGTTTGGTTGAAAGGGATTTGTGAAGACGCAAGGTGGGTTTCGGACCCATAGACCCGCGCACTCCTCTCGCCAACTTCAAACTCCTCCCACATCTGAGATGTCGGTTGCTGCCTGCACACCACCAACTGCACTACAAGTACTGAGGCACCCCCCTCCTCGTCGCCATGAGATCTCCGTGCGAGTTCATGCTCTTTTGATCGCCACGCGGAGACCCGCAGGTTGCAGCAGTGCTCGTTTAGGCAACCAACAACAGCCGTGCTTTTATGCTGTTTAACATTCCAATTGCAGATTGAAGTGCTGCTGCAGCAACTGCACGCTCTTCTCTCAAATTCTTATCCACTCGGACGATGCAGCGCCATGGCGAGATTTGCAATCCCAACGCTCGAGTGTTTAGCGGAGGCGGTGCATCGCTTTACTAATCGGCGGCTTCTGGTGCGCTGCCATCGAAATCGAAGCGTCGTCGGCTGCTCGCTCGTTGCGGTGGTGGGTGGTAACGTGATCCACGGGTCTGACCCGCTAGACCCGGGTCGTGGTACGCCAAACCGTAACTGACGCAGGACCTCTTCGGGCGTTGACACATTCCGTCGATTGTGCCGAATGACATCATGGCTGCATCACGCCTGACGTTCCAACAGTGTTTAGGCCGAGCAGCCGCTGCCTCTCGGCCACCCAAGACCCGCCAAACCCAGCGCTTACGTGTGTCCTTGGCTCTCGTCGTGTGGGCGGACGAGGCTCTGGCGTGCCGCCTCCTCCTCCGAGGGCTGGGGACTGCTTTGCGAGCTCCAAGGCCTCCTCTCACGACGTTGGCGATGCTTTTCCCTTCAGCTTCGCCATTTCTTTCGCCTTGGGATCTTTCTCCCTCTTTCCGTCGGCCATTTGCTGATTCTCCTCCTGCAAACCACCGGCATTCCAGCCAGCCCTCCACTCCCTTCGAGTCTTTGCGCCTCCCATTCCCTTCGCAATCATGGCGATCATGAACCCCGAAGCCGACTCGGCGTCCAAGCAGGCCACGGACAGCGAGGCCAAGCAGCGCGCGTTGGCCGACGCGGGCTACACGCACGTGGAGGGCGCGCCGGCGCCGCTGCCGCTGGAACTGCCGCACTTCTCTCTGCGTGAGCTGCGGGCCGCCATCCCCAAGCACTGCTTCGAGCGGTCCTTCGTGACGTCCACGTACTACATGATCAAGAACGCAGTGACGTGCACGGCTCTGTTCTACGCCGCCACCTTCATTGACCGTGCGCCGGTCGCGCTCCAGTTCGCGCTCTGGCCGGTCTACTGGTTCCTCCAGGGCAGTTACCTCACCGGCATCTGGGTCGTGGCCCACGAGTGCGGCCACCAGGCCTACTGCTCCAGCGAGGTCGTGAACAACATGATCGGCCTCGTGCTACACTCGGCGCTGCTGGTGCCGTACCACAGCTGGCGCATCTCGCACCGCAAGCACCACTCCAACACGGGCAGCTGCGAGAACGACGAGGTGTTCGTGCCAGTCACGCGCTCTGTGATCGAGTCCACGTGGAACGAGAGCGTGGAGGACGCACCACTGTACCAGCTCTACCGTATCGTATACATGCTGGTTGTGGGTTGGATGCCCGGGTACCTGTTCTTCAACGCCACGGGCCCGAGCAAGTACTGGGGCAAACCGCGCAGCCACTTCAACCCGTACTCGGCTATCTACGCCGACCGTGAGCGCTGGATGATCGTGCTGAGCGACATCTTCCTGGTGCTCATGCTGGCGGTGCTGTCTGTGTTGGTGTACACCTTCTCCCTTGCGACGATGGTCAAGTTCTACTTCGTGCCGTACATGATCGTGAACGCCTACCTGGTGCTCATCACGTACCTGCAACACACGGACACGTACATCCCGCACTTCCGCGAGGGCGAGTGGAACTGGTTGCGCGGCGCGTTGTGCACGGTTGACCGGTCCTTCGGTTCGTACCTGGATCACGTGGTGCACCGCATCGTGGACACGCACGTGTGCCACCACATCTTCTCCAAGATGCCGTTCTACCACTGCGAGGAGGCCACGGACGCCATCAAGCCGCTCCTGGGCAAGTTCTACCTGAAGGACGCCACGCCCGTGCCCCTCGCACTCTGGCGATCCTACACGTGCTGCAAGTTCATCGAGGACGACGGCAAGGTTGTGTTCTACAAGAACAAGCTGTAGGCACCGCTGACAAGGATTCAGTTCCGCTGGTGACGGTGCCGGTACATGTTGGTGTTTTTATACGGTGAGGTCCGGATGGCGGTCAGTGACACAGAGGCGGGAGCAGGCAGGCGGAAGCAGGCTAGGAGACAGCAACCCGCGTCGTTTATTAATTACTTTACTGCTGTACATGTTGGTTGGCATCGCACGTCGCCTGAAGGAGCGGGTGCTTGTCGAATTTAGCTCCATGTGCTCTGTCTAAAATGCTTCCTCTCGTTGTTGGCAACCTCCAGAATCGCGTGGCATAAAACCTGAAGATCCTGTTCGCTGAAAAGCTGCGACCCGCAGACCCAACCATTCGAATGTTTGCGGATGACATCACGTCGCTCGGGTGACCTGAGTCATCAGCGCAACGACCTGTCGAAAACGAACGTCGAAATAAGATCCCCTTTTTCGACAGTCTCGTGCACCGAAACGTACTTAAGCGAAACTTCTGGTTTGAAGCCGCCGCTGACATTCCAATCCAGCGTTGCCAGAGCGGGCACCCGCTCGATATCCCAGGGCCGAGGCAGGCGCCAAACAGAGCACTTACGTGTGCCTTGGCCTTTGTGGTGTGGGCGAATGAGGCTCCGAAGGTTGGGCGACCGTCTTGCGAATTCCGAGGTCTCCGCTCTCGATGTTGGCGCTGTTTTCCCTTCAGCTTCGCCATTTCTTTCGCCTTGGGGTCTTTCTCCCTCTTCCAGTTGGTCATTTGCTGATTCTCCGTCTGCAAACCACTGGCATTCCAGCCAGCCCTCCACTCTCTTCGAGCAATTGCGACTTCCACTTCGTTCACACCCATGGCGATCTTGAACCCGCAAACCGATTCAGCATCCAAGCAGGCCACCGAAGGTGAGGCCAAGCAACGCGCGTTGGCCGATGCGGGCTACACGCACGTAGAAGGCGCGCCGCCACCACCGCCGCTGGAGCTGCCACACTTCTCGCTGCGCGAGCTGCGGGCTGCCATTCCCAAGCACTGCTTCGAGCGGTCCTTCGTGACGTCCACGTACTATCTGATCAAGGACGTCCTTACGTGCGCGGCTCTGTTCTACACTTCCACCTTCATCGACCGTGCGCCAGGCGTGCTGTCGTTCGTGCTCTGGCCAGTCTACTGGCTTTTTCAAGGCATCTACCTCACTGGCATTTGGGTCGTGGCCCACGAGTGCGGCCACCAGGCCTACTGCTCCAGCGAGGTCGTGAACAACATGATCGGCCTCGTGCTACACTCGGCGCTGCTGGTGCCGTACCACAGCTGGCGCATCTCGCACCGCAAGCACCACTCCAACACGGGCAGCTGCGAGAACGACGAGGTGTTCGTGCCAGCCACGCGCTCTGTGATCGAGTCCACGTGGAACGAAAGCCTCGAGGACGCGCCGCTGTATAATCTCTTCTGCATCGTGCGCATGTCGGCTGTGGGCTGGATGAGCTATCTGTTCTTCAACGGCTCGGGTCCGAGCAAGTACTGGGGCAAACCGCGCAGCCACTTCAACCCGTACTCGGCCATCTTCGCCGACCGCGAGCGCTGGATGATCGTGCTGAGCGACATCTTCCTGGTGCTCATGCTGGCGGTGCTGTCTGTGTTGGTGTACACCTTCTCCCTTGCGACGATGGCCAAATTCTACTTCGTGCCGTACATGATCGTGAACTCGGTCGTGGTGATCATCACGTGCACGCAGCACACGGACACGTACATCCCGCACTTCCGCGAGGGCGAGTGGAACTGGTTGCGCGGCGCGTTGTGCACGGTTGACCGGTCCTTCGGTTCGTACCTGGATCACGTGGTGCACCGCATCGTGGACACGCACGTGTGCCACCACATCTTCTCCAAGATGCCGTTCTACCACTGCGAGGAGGCCACGGACGCCATCAAGCCGATCCTGGGCAAGTTCTACCTGAAGGATGCCACGCCCGTGCCCCTCGCACTCTGGCGATCCTACACGTGCTGCAAGTTCATCGAGGACGACGGCAAGGTTGTGTTCTACAAGAACAAGCTCTAGGTAGAGAGATTCGGATGGCGGTCAGTGACACAAAGACGAGCAGGCAGACCGCAGCCTACACGACGACAGACACGACTCTTTACTTCGAAGTTCTGTACTTATCCAATCGAGCTCGGCATTCTTTGTCCAAATGCTGTCCACAAAATGCTTTCCTCTCGTTGGTGGCAGGACACGCAACCTCCGGAATCGCGCGTGCCATGAAACATGAGGATCTTGCTCGGCAGCGGGAAATCATGTTGGCAGATGATCGTCGTCTGGATGACCCACCGTGGGTCATCCATCAGGACGACGATCTGGCGAAAGGGGGTCGGCTCACTTTTCGACGGGGTCGCCCATTGAAACGCACTTAAGAAAGCTTGATGTAGCCATTTCATGTGACTGGACATCATCGCCCACTTCAACTTCAGGTATTAAATTTAATAAATGTTAATACTCGAAGCACATGCACTTCGACGTACTAGCATTCATACGCATCACCCTTCTAGATCCGTGATCCATTCCGCACGCTGCGTTGTTGTCGCCCTACCTCGCAGTGTTGTCGCTCTGGAGGGCGGCCAGATGCTCCCGTAGCCCCCTTTGAGCTTCACTCTCGTCTTCCTCTTCCAACTCGTCCTCCTGTTCCTCGACTATCGCGGATACGCCTCGGGTCTCCTTGCTGCTTTCCGCCCCAATGTGGCCCTGCAGATCCTGTCGTCGTCGCTCTGCTGCCAGTCGCCAGTTCTTTGACGTGCTAACGCGACGAGCTTTGCGTCGGCCGCCGCTCTTGGTGTCTGCGTGGCGCGTGGCGCTGGCGACGACTGCGGATCTCGTTTCGTCGCCCGAGCCGCTTGGTCGACGAGAAAGCAGCAGCGTCTTGTATTCAAACGCCCGCGCTCTTCGTGGCAGCCCGAGAGCTCTTGGGCGACACCAATACACAGCCAGCACTAGCGCCAAGACGCCCGCCGCGAGGCTCGCCCAAATGGCTTCTTCACGAACAGCAGCGAGGCTTGCAGCTTCAGGCGGAGGTGCCGGCTCCACGATGATGTCAACCGAAGAAATGACTTCAGTTGAGCTACCCGTTGGTGTTTCCAGGACGACGGAAAACGCACGAGACGTGTCATTTCTTGCCCAAGAGGAGCCGTCACACAAAGCTGGAAGGATCCCCACTGCCAGTTGGGCATCCCGTTGGCCCACTCGAAACTGGACTGAACCTCGCGCCTCCATGAAGTCCACCGCCGCACGAGCAGGCTCAGTGGATGTGGTCGTGGCTGCGGTGAAGTACGCCACACGCGCACCGTCCTGGCACTGCTCGAGGCAACAGTAGCGCCGCACGGGCACGACCACCAGCAGTCTGTGGGCCGACGGCTGCTGCACCACCAACGACGTGCTGCTCAGAAACGTGAAGGAGTCCACGCAGGACGGCAGGTCGGCATCCGTTACCGCGCCACCTCGTACAATCTGCCAGCCTAAGAGCCATGGCACGCAACAGCTCCAAGGCCGCCGCCGCCTCCGCTGCCTCATGACGGATCAGTCGCCTCGGAGGAGCTGGCTGCCCTGTGGACGTGCTTCTGCGCAGGTCAGTGCTAAGCAGTGAATGGCAGCGTGCGTTCGTCAATCCGCAGCTAATCACTCGTGCTGGAGCTAATTCCGGTGGGGGGAGCAGCGCAGCTCAGAACCTCCAGGCCAGAGACACGAGGCGCTCGTGCTCTTGAATGTGTATACAGCAAGCCTATATTTAGTCGTCTACAGGCAAAGCAGCAGCGCACTTTGCTCTCCAGGGTCCACCCATCTCTCCAGCCACACCGGTGCTTCAAGCTAGTTAAACCAGCGGTCTGCCCCCGCTGCCGCGCTGTCGCCTCCTTCGGCGGTTCCTTCAGCCGTCGGCTGCTGCCCAAAGATCTCCTTCTTGTAGCTGCGCACCATGGCCTCGAACGACTTCTCCTGCTCCAGCTCCTTCGCGTGCTTGCGGTCCTTGCGCGACAGCGTCTTGCCCTTCTTCGAGAGCGGCGCCGCCTCGCCCAACGACGCCAGTACCGCCTCTTCAGCCCCACCCTGTGAGGGCCCCACGCGCTTCCGCTTCTTCGGCAGCGGCTTGACCTCCTTCTTGGCTGCTTTCTTCACCTTCTTGGCCGTCTTTTTGTCGTCGCCGTCCTCCTCCTTCCCCTCAGCCTTCGCCAAGGCGCGCAGCTTCTTTTGCTCGCGCTGGCGCTGGCCGCGACTCTTCTTCTCCACTTCAGCACCTTCGCCGCCCTCGCCCTGCGCCTCCTTGAGCGCGCGCTCCTCCTCGCGCTTCTTGGCCGCGTCGGCCGCGCGCTTCTCACGCAGCTTGAGCTTCCCGTGGTTCTCCAGCGCGAACTCGACAATGAGCCGCGACTTGGCGCTGTCGGCCGCCCCGGAGGGCGAGGCCTTGCCGGCCGCGTATGGCGTGTACTTCGGGTTGTTGTTCAGCACCCGCAGAGCTGCCAGCGCGTGCACGTGCTCGACGAACTCCACAAAGCCGTAGCCGCGCGAGCGCGGCTCCTTGCCAGCCTTGGCCGACTCCATGTCGCGCACCACCTTGGCCATGCGCACCTTCACGGGTACAGTCCCGGCCGGCAGCAGATCCGGCTTGATCTCGGCGCGGTCCACGTTCCCGGCTTTCACGCCGGCGGCCGCGGCGTCCCGGAACAGCTTCTTGAGCTGCGCGTCGTCCAGCGTCGTCGCCAGATTGCGCACAGACAGCCGCATGGGCGACACGAAGTACAGCGGGTTCTGCAGCTTCGCCTTCTTCTCGCGGATGGCGCGACGGCGCTTCTCGATGTCCACCTTGGGCAGCTCCAGCTCCGCCTCCGCCATCTTGTTCACGTTCAGCGTGCCTTCGTAGGCAAGGTACAGGTTGCGCTTGTCCAGTTGGCGGCGCTCGCGAGCGTTCGCGTCGGCGAGCTGCTCGGCGTCGGTCTTGGACACGGCGCGCGTCACCGCCAGCTCGCGACCGTCCAGCGTCAGCGCATCATCGCCGCCGTCCGCGAGCGCCGACAGCGTGAACAGGTTCTCCTTCTTCTTCGTCTTGTCCTTCTTGCCCTTCTGCTTGCGGTCGTTGGCTGTTTGCTGCTGCTCCCCACGCGCCAGCACTTGCGCCGCCACGTCGGCCGCTTTGAAGCGCACGAAGGCCACGCCCTTGGACAGACCCGAGCCCTTGTCGTACACCACTCGGGCGTACTCGACGGCGCCGAAGGTGGCGAAGAACTCGCGCAGGCCGTCCTCCGACGTCTGGAACGACAGGTTGCGGATGAACAGCGTGCGCTCGCGCTGTGCCTCTGTGTCCTCCTTGGGCGTCCGCATTGTCTCCTTTGTGACCGCCTCCTCTTCCGCTTCCTCCTCGTCTTCGGAGTCCGCGTCCGCCTCGTCGTCCGTGGCCATTTCCAGTTGATCCTCATCCTCATCGCCGCTCTCGAGCTCTTCGTCGTCTTCCGCCTCATCTTCTGGGCTTCCAGCAGCAGCCAGTGCCTGCTTTTCCTGTTGCTGCTGCTGCTCCAGGTACTTGCTCTTCGAGAGCGCAAAGTCCACGATCATCTCGCGGCCCTTGAGCTTCGTGCCGTTGACTTTTTCCACGGCGGCCCGCGCGTCGGCCACGTCGCGGTACTGCACGAAGCCAAAGCCGCGACTGCGTCCCAGAGCCGCTTCTCTCTTGGGCTCAGCTCCCTCGTCCGCCTTGTCGTCCTCCTTTGCCGCGTCTTCCACGGGCATCCGAACAACGCGCACTTCGAACAGTGGCCCGTGCGCCTCGAAGAGCTTCTCCAGGTCCTTGTCCGAGGTCTGGAACGCCAGATTACGCACGATGAGGCGCAGGCCTTCGGCCTCCGCGGCGCGCTTGGGCTGGCCTGGCGTGCTGGCCGCCCCCTTGTCGCCCGCCACGACCGCATGCGCCGCGCTCTTCACCTGCAGCATGGCGCCTTTGAACACGTGGTGGTCCAGCTTGGCCACCGCCAGCGCCGCGTCCTTCGTAGTCTTGAACTCCACCAGCGCGTACGCCTTGCCGGTGCGCGGCTCCTCCTTGAGCTCCACCTTGGCCACAGCGCCCACCTTCTTCGCCTTCTTGAGCACGTGCTTCTGGGTCACACCCGCGCCTAGGCCGAAGATCAACACCGACTTCTCGTCGACACTTGCACTCGCCTCCTTGCGCTCCACCACCTGCCGAAGGAACTCGCGATGCTGGCGACGCCGCGCATTGCGTTCACTCTGCGCGTGCGTCGCCGTCTGGGCTGCCGAAGCTGCCGAACGAGTAGCGGCGGCGGCAGTAGCAGTCTCCGTCTTGACCTTGGTCTCCTTGGCCTTGATTGGTTGTGCCTTCTCCTTGGGCTTGGCTGGCTGTGTCTTCTCCTTGGGCTTGGCTGGCTGTGTCTTGTGTTCCGGCTCGGCTTTCACTGGTTTTGCCTCTGCTTCTTCCTTAACTGGTGGCGTCTCGGCCTTCAACGCCTTCTTGGCCGCCTTGGCAGCGCGACGTTCTTCCCGCGCCGCCTTGCGCTCCTTCTTGGCCATCTCCTTCTGCTCACTCGTCAGCTCCGGTTCCTCTTTGGGTGCTGTGGGTGCAGCTTCCGCTTCCTTCGTGGCCACAGGCGCCGTTGTTGCAGCAGACGGCGCTTTCTCGCGCCGCTTGCCCTTCTCCTGGGCGATATCGATGAGCATCTTGCGCCCCTGGAACTCTGAGCGGTTGAGCTTCTCGATCGCCAGCGCCGCATCGCTCTCCACCGCGCTGTCGGAAGCCACACAAGCGCGAGAGCGATTAGTAACAGCACAAGACACAGCGAGGGCAGACGCACTGCCACGTACAACTTGACGAAGGCGAAGCCGCGCGTGAGCATCTCGCTCTTGCGCTTGCCCTTGTCCTTGATGACGTCGATCTTCTTGACGGGGCCGATGTCGCCGAACACGTGCTCCAGCTCCTCCTGCGTCACGCCGAACGGCAGGTTGCGCACGAACACGCTCGCCATGGTGCTGGGCTGCTGCGGACGGGCTCTAGAGGCTGCTAAGGACGTCGGCGCGCTTGCCGAGTAGCTGCAGTCTGACCGCTGACTGGAAATGGCGGAATGCAGCTCTTCACCACCACCAATGCACGCGAGGATCAAATTCTGCAGGTTTTGAACCACCGCGTGTGGTATTTTAATGCGAGAGATGGTGGTATAGTCGATACAAAGGGTATGCATTATGACAGGATGAATGCATGGCAGGAGGCGCGGAGGGGATGGAATGGAGGCCAGGTTGCTTGGCAGCTAGCTACATGTTCACCCGAACGACGCTCTCTCTAAATAGTTATTAACGCACACGCAGGCACGCTGGCCATGCTGGTCACGCTAGTGTCCTCGCTGGCTCGGTCGCTAGCTAGACACAGGAACGTGCAGTAGACCTGATCGGCTACTCCGCCTCTGGCTTGTAGGTCGAGGACGCGACGCCCAGAATGGCGGCCATCTCGGCGGCGCCGTAGCTCTTGGCGTCCTTGTTGACTTGGCGCTTGCGGTAGTGCAGTCGTCGCGAGACCGTGGCCTTCTCGCCGCCAGCCTTCTTGCTCTTGCTCTTCTTGTCCTTCTTCGCTTTCTTCTTGTCCTTCTTCTTGCTCTTCTTGTCCTTCTTGCTCTTCTTGCTCGAAGCGGAGTCATCGTCCGACGCCTCTCCGTCCTCGCTGCCGCTCGACTTGCTGCCGTACGACTTGTTGAGCGTTTTGAGCACGTCGGCGAAGCCCGCGGCCGTGTTGGACCAGCCCTGCACCTCCGCCTGCTTGAGGCTGCAGCCCACGCCCAGGTTCTCCGAGCGGCGCGCGATCTTCACGTGCGTGGCCTGGCCCTGCAGGTCCTTGCCCACGCCCTTGCCGGCCGACCAGCCCATCTTCATCAGCATCTTGAACCCGAACTTGGACGTGTCCGCGGCCCACGCCATGTTCTGCAGTCCGCCCACCGCCACCATCGTCTTCCCGGCCTCGTCCGTCGCCACGCTTGGCGAAGAGGAGGAGGAGGCAGCCACGTCGACCGCCGACATCGTTAACGTGGAGGCGAAGAGCGCGGAAGTAGAGCACGAAGCGACGGAATGAAGACGGAGGAGCTCTTCGGGCTTTGCGACTGTGGCCAAAAGCTCGGCTTCCTCGCCACCCAAACCGAAAGAGTCAGGTGGGACAATCTTAGCCTCGAAATTCAAATATAACCGACATGTATCACTGATACAGAATGGTAGAGGATTCAATTTCGCAGAGAGTGATTTCTATTGAAAAAGCTTCAGACGCTGTCTAAACGCATGACTCAAGAAAATAAACTTGACAGATTATCAGGGAATACAGTAGAACCAGCAAATACCCGATACGCTGTTGGCGAAATGGTGTTATCGTGTCAAGTTAGAACGTGTGGTACTCCTCCACAAACTTGGCGAGCTTCGTCCCCAGCACCTTGCGGAAGGGCGAGGCCGCGGAGCTCAGCGCCGCGTGGAGCGCCTTGCCGCCCGCAGACTGGTAGCGCGAGGGCACCACCGCCTCCACGTCGTAGTCGCCGCCGCAGTCCGAGCTCAGGTCCAGGAACTTGAGCTCGCCCGTCACATCGCCATCCGACTGCTTCAGCGTGCACTTCAACGTGAAGGTGAAGTCGAAGATGTACCGCTTGGCGCCACGCACCACGGCGATCGACGCGTCGCCCGAGAGATCGGACGCTTCTAAAGCGGTCACGGCGCCTTCGCCAGTGCCCAGAGGCGCCGACACGCCCGCTACCAACGCCTCAAGCTTGGCCTTGGCCCACGCAGTCATGTCCTTCTCCTCGAAGGTGTTGCCCTGGTTCCAGGCCGAGCCGCCGGACACGCTCTTGATTTGCACCTGGTCGGCGTCCTCCACCTTCTTGGGCGCAATGTCGCCAATGAGCTGCTTGGCTTCCTCAGTCAACTCGTTGTTGAAAAACGTGGTCACGCGTCCGTCCGCCAGTTTCTTGTACCCGCGCACGTGACCGCCAAGGTCTGCGTCCTCATCCGCAGTGGTGCTCTTCATCGGATTGGCCTTCGCCGACGCGTCATCCCCAGCAGAAGCAGCGCGGCCCTCGGTTACTTCTACGCGCGTCACCACCTTCCTCACTGGCGCCACTGGTGTTACCGGCGCCTCCTTCTCCTTCTTCGCCAGCTCCTCCAGTTGCTTGTACAGAACCGTCACCGACTTATTGTTCGGCTCCAATGTCTTGGCGTGATCCAGCACGGCCAGCGCGTCCTTGAACCGCTTGAGCTTGGCCAGCGCCTGCGCCTTGCGGAAGAAGCCCTTGGCATACGCGGCGTCTAGCGCCACGCAGGCTTCGGCGTCCTCCAGCGCCAGCGCCGCCTTTCCCATGGAGCAGCGCGCGGCCGAGCGGTTGGCGAAGAAGATGTGCTGGTTGTGCAGCGGGTCGTTCGCGTTCACGACGATGGCGCGCGAGTACAGCGCCTCCGCCTCCTCCAGCGACTTCTGCTGAAAGGCGGCGTTGCCGCGTCGCTTCAGCTCCGCCACCAGCCGCTCCAGCTCCGCGGTGTCTGTCGGGATGGGTCCGTCCAGCACGTCCGAGTGCCGCGAGAACGGCAGCATGCCGTCGCCTCCGAACATCTTGCCTCGGATCCAATTGGGGGCTTCCGTGCCAATTGGCAGTGGGTCACGACACCGAAATACTGAGCGGGTCATTATTCCTGATGTTCCAGAACTTTCGATCACAATACCAAAACCAGGAGGGCGGTTGCATGGAACGACAGAACACGTCTGGTCGTATAATTATTGCGGATACAATTAAGCTGCAGAGTTCCGTGAGTGTTGGTATTTATCGCACACTTCAACTCGCGTCAGTCTTTGTGGGACAGGAGAAAGCGACACGAACCAGTATGAGCGAGGGAAACGGACCACGTCGCTCGGCGCGCATCGCCAGCCAAACGGCAGCAGACTGGTGGAGACGAGAGCAAACCCAAGAGGATGAAGTCCGATCCGCCGTCACATGCGCTAGCGTCGGCTGAGTCGTTCGACGAGAGGCTGCGCGACGTCTTTTCCTTCCGCGCGGCAATCCCAGTGGTGAGCGGTGTGTATAGTGTGCTGATGCACTACAGTACCGGGCTCACAAAATTGTTGATGCTTGCTGCACGGTAGCTGAACGAATATCTGTCGTCGGTCCAGATCGACGAGAATAATCCGGGCTTCCTCTTGGACTGGGAAGAGGACAACGTGAACGCGTTTGCGGCTGCGGCGAACAACCTGAACCCGGCTCAAACGCCTTCGTGGCTACGGACGCGACCGCCACTTATCACGGCCAGTTCATTCGTAGACGACGTCGTCTACAAGCTCGAGACAGTGGCAGGAGGTCGCTGCGGGTATATCATGCTGGCGCCAAACAGACTAGACCAGTTCGGCGCCATCATAGGGACGCTGGTAACCCTACAGTTCGATGATTTCATGCAAGACGCCGCGCAGGTGGCGCTTCCAGTGAACAACAGCAATGCCGAGCGATATCTCGTCACGACGTATTACCTCACAGAGACGAGAGCGCAGCGATCGCATCGAAATAATCTCCCACCGACGCTCCGAAACGGCTATCCATTGCGCCGGCTGTTCATCTGATGCGCTGTCGTCTGTGAGAGTATCGGTGTCGGCCCCCGGTGTGTGTTCCGTAGCCGTCCGTCATGATGCGACTGTATTCTGCCACTAGTTTAGTGATCTAAGATCAGGTACAGCCTAGTGGCATCAACTTAATCTACCGTGACGTTGCGTAAGAAACCTCGAGCTGAGTCTTATCGGTCAGTCGGATAGATGTCTCAGCACGAGAGTTGATCGCTATCACTCCACGACAATTTTGTCGCACTCGAGAATTGCAGTCGAGATTTCCTCGAGACGCCGACCGTCAAGAGGAATCACCGCCAAGAAACACCCACCTAAGCTTACAATCTTACAAAGCCAACAGCACTCCAGCCGCGACAATTCCGTCACGCTTTCGAATCACCGGTGCCAGTACAAGCAAGTTTCACAGAGCAAATCGACAAACTACTCCACCACCAAACACCGCCGAAACCTACAGATACAGAGCTGTAGGGTCCATCTCATTCCTTTGATGCGGTCTCAGCATCTGACCCGGAACATATTTGGCTGGAAAACGTCCGCGGATTTAAATTCTTACCACGGCGAAACCCAGCAGCATATGAAGGAACGTTTGCACTTATCTACTTCAAGGCATCGACTAGCGCCTTGCTGTCGAGTGCATTAGTGCAGTCGCCGAATTGACGGCAACAATAGATGCCCTTGAGCTGCTACAGCATTTTCTGTCGTTGCATCACGGATGGCTCTGTCGCGCTACAGGTCGGAGTGATTCAGCTGCCGATGTTCCTCCTGTGCATTAGTCATTACATCCTCAAAGCCAACATCTCCCTGGGAGCTGAAGTGCAGAGGGCTCAACAACCAAGGCAAACCTGCGACGGTCATCACTCCTATAGTTACAGACGATACGCGACAATCACTCACCAACTTCAACTTGGGGAGATACGCGGCCAATCAATCAGTCATGGGCTGTCCCCTCAAG
>MBAC02002907.1:0-21896 GCA_001712635.2 Nothophytophthora sp. Chile5 | reverse complement strand
CGATGCTTGTGTTGTGAACGCGCTTGGTGTCGACTTCGTCTCTACAACACGAGCAGTCGTCCCATGGCGATCTTTCGAAAACAGATTCACGAAATGAATCTGTGTCATTATCCTCAGGTCACAACTCAATAATGTCGGGGATTACGGGGTTAAAGCAGTCGACCCCATAAAAATGGAACCACCCGGTGGATGGGCTGAAGCTTCGTTGGATTCGGTTTCGTTGCACGCTGAAGCCGGCGAGGGCGCTCTGGCACGCCCGCGAGCTGGTTCAGCAGCATGCTGAGGATGTTCTTCGCCGCGTTCACGTCCCTGTCAACCGTCGTCCCGCATCCGCCGTTCTTGGTGAGGCAGTGAAGCACTTGTGCACAGGGACGCTGCGCTCCACGCCGTCACGGCACACCCGCCCGACTCGCTGATTCACGAGGTCTTCGGAGGCGGGGCAGTCGTGGTGCACGCGGCTTGTTCGGAACTCGTCCACCACGACCACCTCGCAGTACTGAGCCAGCTTGCGAGCGAACGACTTGACCGGACCCGCCGGGCTATTCTTGACCACTCCTTCGCCGGCCGCACCACAGTCACCAAATCCGATGATGGTCTTGGTTCCTGGGGGGCCCGCCAGTTCAAAGCAGGCGCGGTCCAGTTGCGCGGTTCGGAGCGTGTAGCGGCGGAACTTGAGCTTGCGGAAGAACGGATCCATGAAGAACTCAAGTACCTCACGGACGTATTCAAACATGAACTCGATGGCCTGGCCCAATGTCATGAGAGACGACGTCTTCTTCGTGGGAGTCGTTTGCAACAGCTCGCGGACGCGAGGTGACCTGTCGATCCGACGCTTTGACTTGCGGTTGGATTGGGAGAATCCGCTTGCGCGGCAAAAGTCTGACGTGCGAAATCGCACGGACTTACCTTCCTGGTTTGTTGCCGTGATGGAGTCCGTGCGGCCCGGGTCGATTCCCCAGATGACGTCGTAGTCCTCCACGCGACCTTTTGGAGACTTCGGAAGTAGAAACCCAAGCGCATCCGACACGTTGGCATCCTTCGCCTTCTCGGTCTTGCCGTCTTTGCCTTTCTTCTTCTCTTTCTTCCCACGTGTCGGTCGGCTCATGTGTACCCCTACGCCATATCCATCCGTCGTGATCTCGCGGTGAAATTTGCGGGCATCCTCGTTTTCGATGGTGTCCACGTGAAAGAGTCGACGCCACCACAGGTCAGCCATGGCAATCCACGTGGTGGGCTCTGCCTTTAGACTGGCTCCAAGTGTCCACAGCTCGTCTTGGTACATAATAGCCAGGGCCCGATCCACGAGAGGACTGCGTAACAGAAGAGCCCGCAGCCCTGTGGAGTCAACCTTGCAGTAGCTGGCTTCAAACCCGCGATTGGTCGGAAGAAGAGAGAACGTCCGCTTCTCGACGTATCGCGGTGTTTTCGTGTTCTTCTCGTTTGTCATCTCGATGAACTGCAGGAACATGTGAAAGACTGGCAAGAGGTCATGCGGGGCCCAGCTGATCTTTTTCTTCGAAGTGCGGGGGATCTTCTCACGCAGCTCGACGATAATCGGGTTCAACACTCGTGCAGGAATCGACTCAAAGGTTGGTGCAAAGACTCCATTGAGCACAGTGTAGGCTATCTTGGCCTCCACGCCGTAGCAATCGATCACGTACGTTCGCAACCGTTTGGCGAAGTTACGAACGACTGCGTTCTGGACATTCGTAGCCATCTGCTTCGCCGCCGCCTGAAACCATCCGTTGTTGAGGTATTCTGTATTCGCCATTGGACGACCGTTGCGTAACTTATTGAACTCGTACCCAGCAGTCTCGAGATCACCATCAGCTTTTAGAGACGCCAACCAAACTTCGTAGGCTGCATTGGAGAACTCCGGGACGATGATTGGCGCGTCCTTCAGCTTACCCACTCTGCCTTCTTGCCAGCGCTGGGTACGATCCTTTCTCGCCTGCACCAGCACAGCGCTGTCGTACTTCTCTCGGAGGGACTGCGCCGTGCGTGTTGGGTTGGTGACGATACTCAAGCAGGTCTGGTAGAATCCGTGACCGAGTTGACAGATCGGTCGGTTGGCGTCAAGCTGGCGTAGGACGTAGAAGTTAGCGAAGAGGTATGCCTCCGCCACGGCCTGGTTCACGGCCGTAAGACACTCGTCCCACGCTAGGGCCTTCGCCTCTTCCTTGCAGAACACCTTCAGCGTTTTCTTCAGGACGAAGAAGTCGATGACCTTGTTGGCCATTTTGCGCTTCAAGAGATCTATTCGCTTTCGCTTGGACGGAGGCTCCTCTTGATCATCGGGAGGCATCACTGGAACAATCTCGTCGTTGTTCGGGTCCTTGTCAGGAGGAAGGCGCTTCTTGCCCAGCATGATGAATTGCGAAATGAGGTCTCCGGAGCAGACCAAAGCTATCGAGCCAGAAAATGGGAAGCGACTCCGGCCGACTATATGGTAAATAAATCCAGTGGTGAGAAAGCCAACTTGATCTTTTGTTCCGCCTGGTAAATGAGCGTGATGCATTGCAGCTCAGTCAGCCGTGCCGACGCTGCGTGGACGCTTTCCATAGATCTCCAGCACGGAAACTGGATTCAAGCTTGCTCCAACCAATTCACTAACACGTCGCTATTGACGTCCTTGTCTACACGTCATTCCTATTCTAGTTCTCAAAGAAGCCGCTTTCGAGGAATGCAATCGACCTGCATAAAGGAGCATCGCCTATGATACGGCACTATATTTTCCGGGCATATTCCGATGCTGTCTACCCTGTCAATGAGGGGCTATTGGTCTAGTTGGTGCTGTTGTAGACGTAGTACGGGTCGTCCTGGTACTCGGTGCTGCAGTAGGGGAAGACCGTGTCATCGTCGTCCGGGTTGAAGAGCTCCTTGCCGGCATAGATCATGACATAGCAGCCCGTGACGGCGCACACGACGATCACCGCCATGGACGCCATCTTCTCGTAGATGGGCAGGTTGCGCCAGAAGACGCGCAGGTAGATGATCATCGGCATGATGAGGCAGCTCGTGGTGTGGGCCGTGGCGCCCGTGAAGTCCTCCAGGTCCAGGAAGTGGCTGCGCAGCAGCGTGGCAATGATGACGAGGATCACGATGATGGTGATGCGCAGCGTGATGTAGCGCAAGGTGTTCTTGCCGCCGCGGTACTCGGCAGCCATGTCCTGCTCCAGGGCGAGCTCCTCCTCCTCCTCCGCCGTCAGATTCAAGTGAGACAGGTGAGACAGGCGCGAGAAGCGACCGTCCGCCTTGTCGCCCATGCTGGTGGTGGACACCTGGTGTCCGGCGTCCAGAGGCGTGGAGCCCTGGATGTACGAGCGCTTCTCCTCCAGTTCCAGGTCCACGTTGTCCTCCTGGCCCAGACGCACGATGGGTTCGCTCTTGTGCATGCCCAGCACGAGACGCTCAGCCATGTAGAAGGGCGGCTGCATGAGCGTGGAGAAGGCGATGGAGATGTGCAGCTGCATGAACATGTAGGACATGACGACGGCGCCGCGGTCAGCAGTGAAGCCCAGAGCCGAGAGGCCCATCGGGTCGTCGATGGACGCGATGGAGAACAGGATGTTGCCCGAAAGCTGGCAGCCGCCGGCGGTGTAACCGGCCACAGCCACAGCCACGAAGAAGGCAGAGATGGCCAGGATAGTGATCACCACCACGCGGGGCATGCGCTGCGGCTGCGAGTGCTCACGCTGCAGATCCGGCACGACAATAGCGGCACCGTAGGCCAGAGCCAAGTTTCCGAAACAAGTCAGAACCTGGTGCAGCGACACATCGGGCGAAGGCACAGTCGGGTGGCCGCGCAGCTCGTGCTGAAGGATGGAGACGGCGATGATATCAGCGATGACGGTGCCCATGCAACCGGCGAAGGCCATGCTGGCGCTTTCCTTGAGCGTCGGGATCAGACACACGGGCACGACGGTCACCGCCATGAAGATGATCCAGAAGGTCTGGCTGAACGAGTCCGGGAAGAGGACCTCCAGCAGCTCACTGCCCAGCACGAGGAACGCGCAGGGGACGAGCAGACATACGCCCATCTGGGAGACCACGACCACGACGCGGCCCCACTTGCCGAGCGCCCACTCGCCCACGTCGCCGTAAGTCTTGACAGACGACGGCGCCACCAGCATCACCTTGCTCAGAACGACCGTGGCGTACGTGTTGGCGAAGATCATGAAGGCCAACGCCACCGAGGCGAAGATCGGGCCGGCACGGGCGTAGTTGGAAGGCATGGCCAGCGAACCGATACCGCAGACGCAGCAGAAGAGGTTGAACGAGGCCTTGGCGTCCTCCATCGTGAAGAACGCCGAGCGGGAGCTGCCGTTGGACCGCGCAGGCGCCGCGGATGACGTGGTTGACATGAGAGTCGCCATGCTGGAGCTTGGAAGGAGGTCGAAGCGAAGCGAGTCGAGTCTACTGTCGAGGTTCTGGACTTCAGCAGAAGACGGAAAAATCCAAAGTGAGCGAGTTAAAGGAGCTCGCGGGCGTCATTTCTCTCTCCAGGAAAACCGCCGCTGCAGATCAGCCGCCCCCTCTGTCGGCACAAGAGGCTGGAGCGTTGAGGGGTGCTGGACAAAGCCAAGACCTCTCAAAGTCTCAAAGGAGAGTCGCCATTCTTTTTTCGCCCTGGCCATAGCAAACGCAAGCCAAGGCAGGGCAGCCACCTCTCGAGTGCAAGAAGCTCGCCCACTTGGAGGCGTTGGTTGCATCGGTGCCAGTGATTAGACGCGCGGCCTATTGGTCCTGCCATCACATGTCCCTGTTTGCTGTTGCAGCAGAAACTTGCAGCACGGCCTAAGATACGGAGCACCACCCGAGAGGTAAAGCACGGCCAGTAGCGGCACTGGTCAAGGGAAAGATCCCCCTCCATTTAAGGGATGCGCCTTCGCCAGTCTCAGCAAACTCACGGATGCGCTCGCGCCAATCTCAGCCAACTGGTGGGTCTGTCACAGTGTGCTCCTCCCCTTAAATGCCTCGTCAAGTGGACCTCGCGCGAGACAGACCCAATATTAGAGATAGCAGGTTCAGATTCTGAACGAACGACGTCTGAATTTGAAAAGATATTCTTCTATTTATCGGCGACTATCAAGTTGTAAGTTCATCAGGTTTGACAGATGCTGACACTCTTGAAACGGTTGCCGAGCTGCCCATCCTCAGGATAACTCACTTTGGACCGTATTTCGAGGGAGAACGCGGCGCCAGTCATCCCAACAGTTCCGGTGCAAGTGACCCTTCTTCTCGCAGACGTTCGGTGCCTGCAAGGGGTCGAGGGATCGCTGACTGACAGCAGCTGCCCTCCAGTCCGGATTTCACGGCAAAAGACGCTGCAAGACCCGCCCACGCCGGTATGCTGAGGAAATTCCTCGTTGGAGACCGGCAGAAAGCCCACCCACTATCGATCGATACCCGTACTGTAGGTGTGTGCAGACAGACCATGAAGACATGGAGATGGCCAGACAACCACGCTTGCCAAACACCAAAGCAGCATGTTGAAGCCCTGGCTTCATCTTCAAGCTGCGATGGCTACCCTTCAAGCGATCGCTCGTATGCATCTTCATACGCGATGGGATGGCCGAACGCCAGATGCATTTCCTTACCAAACGGAGGTGATGCGCGGCAGTTTGGAGTACGCTCAACCACTCGTCGCCCGAGACGAGCGCTCTGCTCCCCTCTGCTCCTCTCCCCCATCCCCAGCTCCTCCACTTCCGGTGCATGACATGAGCTCAAAAGCATCTTCTATTGGCCTGCGAACGAAACGCATCCCCGTATACGGTTCACCGCGTGTCTAATCTAATATATCAAGCTAGAGAGGTCTACAGATAGAGAGGTCTACAGATTATATCACTTACGGCAGGGTGCTGTTCCCGAGACCTGACATCCCGCGAACAGCAGGCGTCGCAAGTTTGAGCAAGCACGAGATCAAGCAGCCCGCATGCCTTTGTGTCTTGGGTGCGATGAGCCTTTGATACGAGATTGCAGGCAAGCGGTTTGCAGCATTCAGGCTGCGAGCGTACAGGCAACCAGGACCCCTCCAGCTGGGCAAACCATTCTGGTCAAGATCGCATGGCAAGCCAAGTACCGGTAATACTGAATCGAATACTGTAATAAAACGGTGTTCGACTGTTTCAATAGCAACGGAGTGAACCGACACGCGTGTTTTCCTGCAAAGTTTCAGCCTGCAGTCCATCGAAAGCGTTTCTATTGCGTTGCCTCCGTTAAAGTCATGTCGAAGTCGTGGCGTTCCTCACGTAATACGGGTCCGTTTGGTACTCTGCCTCGCAGTACGGGAACGTGGCCGTGTCGTCATCAGGGTTGAACAGGTTCTTGCCCGCATAGATCATGACGTAGCAGCCCACCACGGCGCAGATGGACACGATGGCGATGGAAACGGCCTTCTCGTACAGCGGCAACTTGGCCCAGAACACCTTCATGTAGAAAACCAGCGGCAGGATGAGGCAGCACATGGAGATGGCGGTGGCTCCGGTGAAGTCCACCAGATCCAGGAAGTGGTCTCGCAGCAGGATGGAGACCACCACCAGCACCACAATCAGCGCAATGCGCACCAAGGCGTACCGGATGAAGTTGCGACCGCCCCTGTATTCCGCGCGCTCGGCCTCCTCAGCAATCTCGCTAGACTGCGATAGACGCGTGCCGTCCATCTCTTCGACGGCATTGCAGTTGATCTTGACGTCAGTTGCAGCGGATTCGGACTCCACGACGGGCGAGGCTGACACGCGGTAGGAGAGCTTTTCCTCAAGCAGACGATCTTCCTTGTCGGTCGTGAGGGAGTCGACCTTGTGCATGCCCAAAATGAGGCGCTCCGCCACGTAAAACGGCGGGTGCAGAAGCATTGAGAACGCGATGGCAATGTGCAACTGCATGAACATGTACGCCATGATCACGGCGCCTCGGTCGGCGATGAACCCCAGTGTCGACTCGGCATAAGGATCGGTGGTGTTCACAATCGAGAAGAGCAAATTTCCCGAGAGTTGGCATCCGCCCGCAACGTACCCGGCGATTGCCACAGCCAGGAAGAACGCGGAAGCGGTCCCCAGGGCCACCATGATCACACGGGGCATGCGCTCGGGCTGGGAATGCTGACGCTGGAGGCTGGGGACCAGAATTGCTGCGCCGTAGGCGAGCGACAGGTTGCCGAAAGTAGTCAGCACCTGCCCGAGCGAAATGTCGGGCGAGGGGGCAGTCGGGTGACCTCTCGTTTCGTAGAGCAGCACTGAGACGCCGACGACATCAGCGACGATCGTTCCCACGCACCCAGCCACAGCGGTACCGGCGCCTTCCTTCAAGGTCGGGGTGAGAGCCACAGGAACTGCAAGTAGGGCCATGAAGATGATCCAGAACGTCTGGCTGAAGGAGTCTGGGAACAACACGTCCAGCAGCGTTCCACCGAGCACAAGGTACGCACACGGCGTCAGCAGACAGACTGCCATTTGCGAAACCACCACCAAGAATCTGCCCCACTTGCCGCAGACCCATTCGCCCAGATCTCCGTACGTCTTCACCGACGCTGGAGCCGCGAGCAACACCTTGGAGAGCACGACCGTCGCGTACATGTTGGCAGCTGCCATGAAAACCAACGCGATCGTCGCGTAATATGAGCCAGCGCGAGCGTAATTGGAGGGCATACCCAGGGATCCGATACCGCAGATACAGCAGAAGATGTTGAAGCCGATCTTAGCATCCTCGAGCGTGAAGAGCGCAGAGTGCGATGACCCCGACGGACGAGAGACGTGAGCGCGCACCATGGTGGTAAATTAGAGAATGAGTGTTGAATTGCGGTGCGGACATTCAGAAAGTAGACAGCGCTGCCAGGCACACGTGCACGTGTAGACGCAGTGGATGGGCAACCAAGACTCGTCGCAGCCAGTCGCCACATGTGTTTGCGCAATTCTGACGCGGCAGAAACGACAATAGAAGGGCCAAAGCCTGAGATTATTAGTGACACCATATTTTGATACCAGGTAGAGTAAGTATTATAATCATGTTACTCGGATTTACTAAGGATGGATCTACTTTTGAACCCTCTTTTACTGGCTACAGTATCAATATATCGTATTCGGTATCAATTTAGAGATGTGTGGTTAGGTTTATCGTTACTTTCATCTTTTGAAGGGTCTAAATCGAATTCATTTAGAGCTAAAACTGGGCAATTCTGAATAGCTCTGGCTTAATTCTGGATTGGGTTCAGACAGTTAGTTTCACGCCAGGGGTTATTAATAATTCCGGCTGAGCCAGGTATTGAGTATCGTATTCCCCGTCACTCAATTGTAACCAATCCAATCTGTTGATGTCTTCTTTTGCACGTCGACGAAAATTTCCTTGTTGCTAGGGTCACTCAGTATAATACCGGCATTCCCGCGGTATTTCAGAAAATTCAAGGGCACTGAAGCCGTGTGCGATGACAGAGCACTCAAAGCAGAAACCACCGCCATGGCGAGGCCATGAATCAATGGAAGTGGCCGGGAACCGGCTCGTTCCATGCATAAGGCGGTGTCCTATTCACTGCAAAAGCGCTACATCGAGTCCTATCTCGAAGGAGGGGGTATGGATGAAACGATCGAGGATTTTTTCGGAGAGCAGGGCCGCAAAGGCATGCGTAGCACAAAACAAAAGCAGATCCGCAAGTGGCTAGCTGAACGAGTCGCGATCTTCGCTGTGTGTGCACGGGGAAAGGGGAAAATGCAGCGGCGGTGGTGGCAGCGTGGCGTCGCTATTGTATTGACGAGATTGGCGGAAGAGCAGATCGTCCTCTGGGTGAATAGCCTGATGCGTGGTGACAGCCCTGTGTCATTGTCTATGTTGCGTTTGAAAGGGCTGGAGGTGACTAAGGCGATCGCGCTGTCGCAAGAGAAATTTCGGAATTCGCTCTCTTGGGCGCAAAGATTGATGCGGCGCCACCGCCTCTCGATTCGAGCGCGCACTCGCCAAGGACAAACTACTCCTAGTTAGGCCAGCGTTGCTGCGCAGGCATCCAGTGGTGCTGTTCGCCGCGTCATGGTCGAAAAACGGATCTCCTAGGTGGTCAGCGCTGATCAGACCGGTGCGTTTCTGTTTTGAAGTCAATGTTGGTAACTTAACAAAAACAGCGGTCTTTTTTTTAATATTTGCCACGCGGGATGATCTCTCGTCGCAATTCCTGCACGGTGTGGGTTAAATGCGGAGGCAAGGAAAAGGAACGAGCGACGTCTATGCTATTGGCTGACCCCGACGGCGCTGAGTATGCACCTTTTCTGATCTTCAAGAGCACTCCCGCTACGACGGCCAAGGCACGCGTTGAAAACAAGGAGCGGTGACACGGCTTTGGTCGGCGCATATGGAAGGAGGTCGACGAACTTCAGGACAGGACAAGGTGCTGTATCTGCGGTAATGCGAATGCATGGTGGATCTCTGAACTCTCGCTGGAGTTGTTGTGGTTCCACTTTAAAGAGCGCGAGAATCGCGACGATCCTGTACTCTTGTTGTGGGACGACTTCTCCGGTCATTGGACTGAAAAAGTCGTCCAATATGCAGTCTCTATTTTGATCGTGCTGATGGAAATCCCCCCTCGCTATACCTACGTCTGCCAGCCAGCGAACATCAGCTGGAATAAGCCGCTCAAGGATAGACTGCGCCGACAGTGGGTTGAACAGCTCCAGCAACAGATATCGCCACACCAAGAGGAAGTGCCGGCGAAGAAGTGCCTGGCGGAAAAGGTGTGGGCAGATGTCACGCGCGTAGAAGGAGCAGAAGACTGTGCGTTTGTGCCGTTGTTGAAGCTGCTCGCACACGAGGGGAACTGCAACACCATCCGGGACCGACAGCTAGGCTACCAGAGATTGTGCCTACGCTGTTCTTGGTTCTTTGGGCCTCCGAGACACCGGGATCCCGAGCTCCGACACCGATTCCGGGAGACAGCGAGGGGAGGCACTTGTACCGCGTCGGTGTAAGCGGTGCATGCGGCTCGCCGGACCTTGGCTCAATTGATAACGGGCTGTCTCGCGGGATGGCCAATGGAATATCTGGAATTCATCGTGAAGTCGACTCAAGTGACGACACCACAAGTGTGTACAGCGATGCGGGGTCCACCAGTTGCAGCAACGGTATATGCAGCGCGAACAGCTTTATCGTGTAGATGATTGACCGAGATAGTTGCATTTGATTGCTCATTGATACATACGAATTCCTGTTCGAGCAAGATAAGAATGACATTAAGAACGCCAAACCATTTGCACACATCAGACTGCAGGCAAACCAACACAATATACTTACTCGCAGCTGTGGCACACACCTTTGTGACACAAAGCCCCAGCGCATGGCTTCATACGTGCTCTCGCCTTTGCGTAATCGCCACGCCTTGGTTTCTTTTTTTTTTTTTTGCTTTGTGGCACATATGAGAAGGAAACTACCGTGAAATTCGCAATTATCACCGGTTCTGACACCGGAAAGTGCACATCGCAAATTCAGGGTGTTGAATTACCCCTGCCCTCGTGTGTACATGGGTGATGCTTGTAACAGGGGGAGTGCGATAGTAGTAATGTGAGGTGTATTGGGGTTACTGACGAATGCACTCGAAATGACCCTGCCACCACCAGTTAACACTCAGGGGCGGGTGGGCGTCCCCGCCGAATGACGATGGCGCCGCCACACTGCATCATCAGTGCCGTCAAAAGCGGACGTTGTGTGGTCCTGCAAAAAAAAGAAAACAACAAAAGTGGTGTTGTATCGAAACACCGGCCGACACCGGCCATTATGAGCATCGAATGCAGATTTATCCTAATTATGAGATAATGTATTTCTATTGAGCTAATTTATTACTCCCGAATAAAGGGACACTCGCCATTTTGGGTACAGAGCACAATAGCATTTATTGTGGTTTTCACTTCTTTTGGCAAATCGGACGGGTCGAAACCCGAAATGCTCGCTCCGATTTATCCTGGGCCTCCAATGTATTCTTTGCGCCGCCCAACCGTGCTTCGATATTACACGGTAGGGATTGGGAGTCAGCTTCTCAAACTGATCAATTTTATTAAAAATGATTGGCTAGCAAGTAGAAGGAAGCCCCAGGTATTGTCTACAGCAAGGCGGCGCGCCAAAAGCGCATGCGTCGGCCCGCCGAGGTTCTAGAAGCGGCGGAGCCCTACGTTAAGGGGTATTCGGCCTTTCTACATTGAAGAGCTACGGGACTACATAATGGCGTGCTTCCCAGTGATTACAACGGTGTCGACGACCACTCAAAACGGCGATAAGCGTGTCGCCCGTCCATGACCGTCTCGTCGAGAAAGACCAGCTTCTCTACATAAGAATGCAGCGGGAGTTGCTTCTCCCGGAAGAACTAGACTTATTCGAGGACGGTCTCTCGCGCTGCTTATAAAAGCGCTTTTCTGCTTAGGTTGATCTCGAAGCTGAGGACGCGGCAAATCGCAGTCAAAGCAAATCACCAAAGCGGTTGTGTGTCTGCCTTTTCGAAGAGACGTGCGGCGCTCAATCGTGGCTGCGTTGGACGTGAAGGGCTTTTGTGGTTGGGAATGAACGGGAGAGGCGTTTGCCCGAGCTAAGTTTCACGCTGCTTTTGTAAAGCATGTCGTGCCGCACTTGAACCCATGGCCTCTACCAAGCTCAATCGTGATTCTGGATAATGCAAAAATCCATGCATATCCCGAATTGTAGGAGGTGGTGCATGCATGCAGTGCTCGCTTGCTGTTTCTTCCCCCTTATTGACCACAATTGAACCCGATAGATCCTTGCCTTGGACTGTTAAAGCGCTGGATACAGATGTATGCCAACTTGGTTTTACCGCTGTATCCTTGTATGAGTTTGGATATCGTGGTGAGGCAGTGAACTCAACGGGAAGCTAAGAGCTGCTACGGGGCCTTCCAGCATTGTGGATACCTGGGAACACCTCTTCGTTCAGATTGATTTGATGAGATAATGCGTGTGAGCATCTAACTAATCTAGCACAGTGCCGAACTAATGTCCATGTCTTGAGCTTCCTCCTCTTCAGCTTCGTCGTCGATGTGGTCCACATATTCTTGTTCTGGATTTGTTAGCCTGTTGGGGGTAAACTCGTGAAAATACCAACAGAAAAGATGTCGTGGTCTGGTGGCTCTACCGCCCTGCGCAGGGAAGCGATGTCCACCTCAGCGGGGACCCACACACTGTTCAGCTTCAACATCACGCAGGCGGCGCGCAATTGTGTCTGCTGCTCACGCAGCGCGCAGCCGAACTGAAGCGACTCGCCTTGCCGATCCAACGCAAGCGCTTGGGCTGCGGCACAATCCCCTTGAACCTCGAATGGCGCACCATCCGCCCGACGGACCGCACTTTGTTGAGGTGGTAAGCTGCAATGGAACCGAATGTGCCGCTTCATGAGCAATTCGCTGCAAACAGGTTAGCTGGACGCGACCGAGTGTGGCACGACCGAAATCTGCTGGGGGTGTAGCCATGTTGCGAACGTACAGGAACGGCTCAAAGCGAAACTTGTCGATCTTCTCCCTGTCAACGGGCGTGAGTAACTGCCATCGGTGAAGCAACACAGCCATAAAGTTGTCAGCCAACAGTCTCATGTAATCCGCCTGCTTGTCGGACTTCTCGCGAAAGACAGCGTAACTATCCTCAGTATCGAACATGACACCTTTTTCCATCCGCCACGTCGCGTTATGTGTGGCTCTCCTATATGCGCTGTCAATACAGCCTCTAATACACGCGGTTATGCATTACCCGATAATTTCGCCATTGATTGAGTCGATGCAGAGCGTTCGAAGGCGATATCCAATGCGTAAGAAATAAAAACGTGAAATGAAGGGAGGCAAAATTGGGTTTATATTTGTGGTGGAGCGGACGTCCAAAATTGGGTGCTCGGTTGACACACAAGCATCTGCCTCACGGTATGTGACCGCGGGCGAGTTGTTGCCCGGAACTTGGTTTGCACAGTTCCTGAGGGCGGTGCGCGCGTCAGTGTCGCATGGAATCTTGAGGCTGTTTGGTGT
This sequence comes from Nothophytophthora sp. Chile5, assembly GCA_001712635.2. Classification (NCBI taxonomy): domain Eukaryota; phylum Oomycota; class Peronosporomycetes; order Peronosporales; family Peronosporaceae; genus Nothophytophthora; species Nothophytophthora sp. Chile5. Next base: position 8,910 of record MBAC02002907.1, on the reverse strand, counting down.
CCGCGCGGACGATATTCACGCGGTTGTCGGGGGGGGGGGGTATATACCGAAGCACGGTCGCTTGGCGCATGTAGTCTCTTCTTTGATATGGAGGGTAACCTTGACCGTTTGCCCTCGCGGGGCGGGGCGGAATCCAAGAGAGGTGAGAGCACGAGAAGACCACTTGTGTTCCAGGTGACTATTATTTGTGGCTGTGTTGTGCCTGCCTATCAGTTTGGCCAGGTACCCAACGATGTGGCGATCTTCACGGTCACTCATCATTGATGACCGTGCTTTGTCGGAACGGCCCGGAACATCACTTGTGCCAGAATGGACTTCACGATCTTTATCCTTCGATATTCGACCCTCAACGTTCAGCCGCTCGATGCTCTGGGGCTCGATGTCCTGGGGCTCCACGCACAGGGGCTCGATGCTCAGGCACTTGATGTTCTGGTAACCCCAGTGTACCCTCGATGTAGACGGTGCACCCTCGACGTCAGCGGCATACCGGTATACCACACAGTATCGTCGAAATTGAGGCTTCGAATGATGGGCTGTAAGTCCAGCCAGATCTCTTCTCCTGCGGTAACCCAGAAAGCGATTGACCATCTTTTGTCGTCACCCGCTCACCACAACTACATGTATAATTCCTCCTCACACGCTTACATCGTGATGTGATGCAGACTGTGATGAGGGCGATTGTGGCGGATGGGGAAGATCAAGCCAATAAACCGACGGCTACAATGAAGCGCGCCTACTTGCTGTGCGTCAGGGGGTCACAATATGAGGTTGTGGGCCGCTGGCTCAATGCACGTGGGCAGTTGCAACTCAGTATTCCATTAAGCACCGGCACCAAGCAACATCAACGGCGTAGATTTTGCTGGAAGGCCGCCAGAACCAGCGCTTGGCGTACTTCACAGCATTTTGGCCATTGAAAATTGTAGGAAGCGCACCGACCCTTCCCAGAAAGGTGAAATTTCAATCCATAAATCTCCAAGCCTCAGAATTAGTCTGCAAAGGTGTGGAATTCCGCCCAAACCACAAAATAGCGGAAAACAAATTTGGTTCGAAGTCAGTGACATATACTACTCCGTTTCATAATGATGACGCGATCCCACTGTATTCCTTGTTTCAAAGTGATAACACGAAATTACATTGAATTGAGTATTGTTAGGTACCTACAAACCAGTTGGTGCAGAGAGGACCTGCTGTGCGTAGTCAGAGCAGCAGATGGAAATGGGGAGTCGTCCCTCCCGTTCGAGTTGATACTTGAGCATGTGGCGCCGCTTGTAGTTTTTGTCGCCTCTTTGATGGATGCACGTGTCCATCGGGCACTGCAAAGAGAGAAAGGTAGCGTTCACTGTGCTCACCGGAACCTCCCAGAAAGCTGCGGTAACTGCCTCGATGAGTTCGTCTATGGTCCTGCGTTTTTTTTCGCTGTCGCGACTAGATCGCGTTGAACAGCCCGAGATCAAGCACATTCAAATCCGGGATGTTCGGTGGCTGAGGTCGGAGGGTCATGTTGCAGCCACTTTGCTCTACAAATTCAAGGAAGTACGGGTCCTTCTGATTGATGTGAGCAGGCGCATTGTCGTGCTGGATGATGACAGGTGAAGAAGATGGTCATCGGTCTTGCAGTGCGGGGGGAAGCTTGGTAGTGAGCATAGTGCGGTGTGCATCCTTTGTGACCGAGACTGCTTTCGTCGTGGGAGTGCCGGCAGGTCGCCGTGACGAGGAGCGCTGAGCAGCCACCGCTTCACAAAGGCCCAGATGACACGAGGTGGTTCGGGATTTTGGCTTGTGATGGCCGCTTCCCGGATTCCCTCCCGCCGAGTCGCAGAGGATTTCTGCGGGGGGAAGATCAAGTATCTAACGAAAAGGCCGTATCTTGGCCCGGCTATACACCTCAAGGCGGTCTGGAGTTCAAGCATCTGGGATCCAGAAAATCTGGAACGAGACACCAAGTCTGGAGCGGAAGTCTGGAACCAACCTGAGACTGGGACCCACTTCTGAGTCGACGCCGACCCAGACCCCAGACTCCGACCCAGACTTCCGTCCGAGAAAGTCCAACCCAGACTAAACTGAAGACGAGCCAGTTCTTCCCCGAACTTCAAGGATGAGTGAACCCAAGCACGAAGTGCCCCGTGATTCCACCGATGGAAAGTCGCAATTGCAGAAGGATTCTCAAGGAAGGAGATCGAGATTCGAAAGACACAGCGATAGCATAAATTCTAAACAGAGTTCGTTTTACCTTTAAGCGCGCAAGTGCAAAAGCGGCAGGGGGAACAAGTGCTCCAAGAAAAAAAAGTAAATCCCCTTTAGTGACGGATCTGGGAAGCCCCCAGGCGTGAATTCACTATTTCATATTTCCCCATTGCATTGGAGTGCTTCTGTATACTCTTGTGCATTTCATATCTGCGGAGAGGGCAAGGACCCCCCTCTCTGAATTGCGAATTGTTTCGTCTCTTCATTGAGACGTGGTGCGCGTGTGGTTTTCCAGAATTCCCGAGTGTTTTGGATTCGAACTGTGATTGACTCGATTACCGGCTTTGATCAGAGCCGAGAGGAGTGCAAGAAGTGATTGTGTGTTGGCCAGTTGTCTCGGCCAAACGAAAGAAGAGAGACAAGAAGTGTGTGTGTGTATATAACTCTGTATTTTGAATTGGAGTGAAGGAGTGATGAGTCCCTGCGAAAGGTTTCCGAAAGGGAGAGTTAGTGGCGAGGTCCAAGCATTGCACGGGCTCGTTACATTGCCTCGATCAAAAGAACCGACCCAAAGCGGTACACATTTGTGAGCGCCGACCAACAGCGTGCTTTATATTCATAGCTCGCTGTGCAGAAGTGGTATGGGTCCCATCGGTTGCCCAGGTCCACGTCTGCCTGTCCAAGAAAGTCTGAGTCGCGTAAAGCTACCAGGAAGTGCAAACTTGGCATCCGCCTCGTCACACAGATCTCAACCTTTCCATCGAGAAATTGATGCTTGTTCTCGTCGAAGCGGGAGCGGCCGACGGCGGCTAAGAACATGACGCGGGTGATGAATCGTTTGCTTCGTAGCTTGCGCACAGGTTCAGGTTCATCTGGGAGGAGGATAGATCTCTCCGTCGGCTCCGTCACGTAGAAGATTTTCTTCTACGTGCACCGTGGACAGCATGTCGTGTAACGGACCAAGATGCACGTTACTTAGCTTACACGGTGCTTTAAAAAAGCGAGGGGATCTCAGGCGGCTGAGATCTGTGAGGCTCTGGGTGTTTTCAACTCTGAATGGATTTCTGCCCAGGGCGGAGCCCGTGGGTTAAATTGAGGCCAACCAAATACAAGGCCATCCTCTGATAGGCCGATAAGGGCTGCGTCCCAAATATCGACCAATCATAACGTGACAGCACGACACCACGCCGGGAGCACCCGACGTGTGTCCCAAACCTATCTACTAATGTAATGGCCAATGAAAACCTACCTACAAATGCAACTCGTACTCTAAAAGTACCTACAAATGCAACGGGAACACACCCCGTTATATGTCGTCGAACAGCATCGTTTGCGTGTCAATATGGGAGCGACAAAACTGCAAGCGAGCGGCCTTGTTGCCATTGTTGAGCATTGGCTTTGCAACACTCGTGTGGGAGCGTAGTCTTCAACGCTTGAGCTCTCGATGCAAAGTTGACAGATACACGCCACATGTAGCCGTAGCAGAGCGCACAGTCGCCTTGCAGCAAAATGCGCGTGTCGCAGCTGCTCGAGGGCGGCGGTGTGATCCTTGCGTGGTCTCCTGCCTGGTCCCTGCCTGGTGAATCCAAGAGACAGCGATATAGTCCCGGAGCGCTCGGCCTCGCACTTGGTGCGCTCCTAGACTCTTGCCGCTGTCTTTGGATGAATATTATGCTGGGCAGTGACTGCAGCAATGTCCCCTCGCTTCAGCATACCTTCGGTCGCGCGAATGAAAAAGCTAGCGACGAGTTGGTGGCGATCTCCATCGGTTAGATTCTTTGCGCGGCGGCTTTCGGTACAACGAGAGGAGGGGCTGAATATGGTGCTGAGTGTGTTCTTGGTTGTGACTGCGGGGGGGGGGGTTGTAACTGAGGCCTCCTCTACGTTGGAGCCAGTGAGACCAGCCATCTCATATTTGAACGTCTTCGCCCCTTACTCTGTTGGGCACACCAATACAACGACAAGCCAAGGCGCGTTGTTTTCAGCCAATGACAATGTATTTTGACTATTTTCCGCCTATAGCGCATCATTTATCGAGTTTCGCGCCATCATTATGAAACGGAGTACACTTCGCGATAGGTTAGATCACCCATCCACATTTTCGCCCGTAACTCCATCAATTCAGCGAATTAGCGAGATATGTGCTCGGTCTGATTGGTTGAAAGGTGGTGTTTATGTCAACGAGCGCAATTTGCGAAATTGCGGTGTAGCTGGTATACACACTTCCGCTTTTGCCGCATCGACAGGTTAGATCACCCGACCTGCACACACAAAAACGAAGTAGAAGAGAATGATGGTAAATCAGTAGTGTGTGTGTCAATGCCCTTCTTATCACCAATCGCCGAGGTATTGACTCTATTAGCGACACTAAGATGGCATAGGGAATATCTTCCCATGCACGGAAGAGCTCTGGCTTTAATCCAGGCACGCTATCGAATTGTTTTCCATTAGCAAACACTCGCCTACTCATAATTGACCACATATTCTCTATGGGGTTTAGATTGGGTGACTTGGACGACTAATCCAACACGTTCACATCCTGCTCGCTGAAGAACTCCATTGTGCGCTTGGACGAGTGGATGTTTGCATTGTCCTGTTGATAGATAAAAGCCAATCCGTAGCTGAAGAGGGCAAAAGGGAGGAGATACTCGGAGATAGTGTAGACGTAGTCGTCCGAATTCTATATCTGCCGGAGGCACCACAGAGAAGACAACGGGTATCGCGGTACGTGAGCTTAGGAGACAGTCCAGGACGCTCAGTAACTTGACAGTGACGGGGGAGACAACGCAGCGAACGGTGCGTGTGCAGCACGGTGTCTAGCGCGCGACCTAACGTGAGCTAAGGCCCGCCTAGCGAAGACCTTCGATCCTCCCACGTTCGCTTTCCGTCAATCGAGTCTTCTTCTTCTCCATCTTCGCAGAATGGGGGTGTTGACACGTGCCAACTGTTCAGTACTGATTTGCCATCATTCTGTTCTACTTCGTTTTTGTATGCGCAGGTCGGCTGTCGTTGCGACAAAAACGGAAATTTGTATACCAGCTACACCGCAATTTCGCAAATTGCGCTCGTTGACATAAACACCACATTTCAACCAATCAGACCGAGCACGTATCTCGCTAATTCGCTGAATTGTGATGGGTGATCTAACCTGTCGTGGAGTGTAGTACATTTGAAATGGTATGTTGCACTCAGGTTGCAGTTCAAGGCTTGAGGTTTTGGTTTTAAGATTATACTCTTTTATCGCGACAAGGTTATAGCGTTATTTTCGTGCATGATGTCTTAAATTCGGCCAGTATAAATAATTCACTAGTGATTTTTTTAAAAGAAAAGACGGCCTCCTATAATTACCGGACTACCGTCTTTCCCCGCATAAAACGCCTCGCAGCTCTAAACGAATACAACGTACACTGAATATTGTTTTCATTTCGAAAGCCTAGGCATTATACAGCGAACAAAAGCACAAACTCTGAAAAATGGCATCAGCTTCATACGTCAAGCTTAGTGAATGTTTATTATGGTATTTATCATTAACAAAACCTTATAATTATTTGTTGGACCTTCCTCGTGGGTTTGCCTTTTATCACCCCGAAGCAGTAATATAACGTTCTCGCCCATACACAGCTCGGGTACTATTTTTTAGTGGCAGTCCAATATGCCCTATAGGGCAGTATTCGGGATAGGCTTATATTCCTGAATGGTGGGCTGAGTTCACTATTAATTCTAAATAGCTGAGATCTACTGGTAAATACCGGTATCTATTTGTTGAAATATGTAATTATTGTACCAGCTCTACCAGTTTTATCGGTTTGGTCTGCCAGTTCGGGAGAGCGCATTATTTACATGTAGTGTCAGGTCAATAATACCTTGGGAGGCAGTATTCGGGAAGTGTATTTACACCGGCGCATACGTTACTATAACGAATTATTCAAGTCCATGGGATGCGTGCCTCGCCATCTCTGAGCTGACCAGCTCAGCACGAAGCCAGTAATGTGGAAGGTTTTAAATAAAGGCGTCGGCGTTCTGTTTGACTGGGCATTATATATGGGTTTTGACAGTCGGTTGTACCAAATTTTATTATTTTTAGAGCGGGGTATGACAGTAGCTTAAAAATACTGTGGAAATGTAATACCCTGTTAAAGTAGTGTCAATCGGTTTAAATAGGGCTTTCAGGGCCATTCGGCATTGCCTTCGATTTGCGGTGCACACACCTGCACGATGCGAAGAACAGATTCATTGCGCATGACCAAACAAGATTGCACCTGCTGCTACGATGCATTGTCTCTGAGGTGTCTCCTTGCCTTTGCTGTGCGTCTACAACTGCACTGCACTCAGCTATCGGCTTCGTTGACAGGTTGGCAAAATAATCAACACGGCGCTGCAACGCTTCGCATTAGTGTGCAGTCTCGCATATAATCACTAAAAACAATGGAGTTAACGATAAGGATAAGGATGTAAAGGATAAGTATGATGTGATCTCATGGGGCACCTCATGGGATCACAGCGTAAACGACTCTTGGCCGACTTTAATAACGTCGTCAGGGACGCTGCAATCCACACATCGTCATGTAAAATGGCGCTCCACTTGGTAAGCGAGGGTGGAACAATTGGCGAAGCTAGCGCTAATCTCCACAAAGCCCCACACCGGCACATCTGTTATCCATAGGATAGGGGCCGGTTTGGCTGACTGATACCCTTGGTGACGTGCTCGCCATCGCCAGGTTTCACGCCAATCACGTCTCTTCAAGATGGCCTTGAAGCTGGCGACGCCCCGTCATCCACTTGCCCTCCGTGTTCAGACCGATCTTTGTGCGTCTACCGCCTCTCTCGGTCACCATCGGGCTGGAAAACGAACCGTACATAAAAACAATAGAGGGTCCCGAATTCACATGTCAGTCTACACCGTTTATATTTGCTAAAAAGAAATTGTACGATAATTTTCAATATACTTGATCATCAGACCATTTGTAAAGTTTTGCTGAGTACTAGTATACTACACGGATTAGAATCGGTTAGAATTTACGCAGCTCTGGTGACCTCCGATATTATCCGACACTTTCGGATGTCGCCAGGACTACCGATATTCCAAACCCGATAATTAATATATTGCTATCACCGGAAAACACTGTCAAAAACAGTTAGCACTGACATATCTTATCTTGGACAGCTGCTAAAGGCGCCTTGGTAATTTCTTCTCTCGGGTAGCATTCCGGAATACAAAAGACGGTTAGTAAGTGTGCGTCCTGTAAATAAAAAGCATCGCGAATGGAGACAAATGTAAATATCGTAATATATAAAACTTTCATTGTTAAAATAACATTGCCAGGGTCAAAATAATCTGAAACGACACCGGCAACAAAACGGTCTAAAATATAGAAAGCTAAAGATCACCAACAGATGGCTGCGTACGCTCGCTCCGTGCCTGTACGCTCGCAGGCAGGTGGTCGTACGCTCCCATGTCACTGTCAAGGATTAACAAGTGGATTAATAAACGCCGGTACGTGTACTTGTGCAACCATGAGGACAGCTCGTGAATATCCACTCCCAATTGCAATTCCTCCCAGCTGCAGAAGGGATAGGAAGCACCGGGACTGCTCTTTCGTAGCTGATCGTATCCGGCTGATCGCACCTTTGGCCTGACGTACGTGTATGCGGGTCCCCATCGTAGCTTGTGGTTAAGTCGATGTCATTTCCAATTTGGCTCCCAAGTACCCAAGCCCAAATCCCGCCACTGATCGATCACCCTCAGCTCCCTCCTCTCGCATTCCACAATGGCCAAAAGCCCGTTCTTCACTGCGGAGGACGCCAAGTCGGCCTTCAACCTCTTCTGCTGTATCTACGGCGTCGGTACGCTTGGTATGCCCGGCAACTTCTCCCGCGCCGGTCCCTACCTGGCCTGCATCGCCATGGCGTTCATGGCATTTGCCAACATCTACTCGTCCATCACGATGTCCAAGGTCATGCTGCTGGCCCCTACGTCCGTCAAGACGTTTGGCGACCTGGGCGAGTGGTGCATGGGTAAGACGGGCCGTTGGCTGTGTGTGATCTCGCAGATGGGCTCCTGTCTGCTCATCCCGTGCGTGTTCCTGGTGCTCGGCGGTTCGCTGCTTGACGGCCTCTTCCCGGACGCCTTCAGCCAAACCGTGTGGATCATCCTGATGGCCGGTATGGTGCTGCCCGTGTGCTTGGTCCCCACTCTGAAGGAAGGAGCGGGCGCCGCGTTCGCTGGTTGCCTGGGTACGATCGTGGCCGACGTCATCGGCGTGGCTGTTGTGATTCACGGGATGAGTGGCCACCCCAGCGTGCCGAGCCCGGACCTATCGTTCTCGCAAGTTGCGGGCTGTTTCGGCAACCTATCGCTCGCCTACGGAGCAGGCATCGTGATCCCGGACATTCAGCGCCAGCACAGCGACCCGAAGCGGATGCCTCGTGTCGTCGGCGTCACCGTCGGCATCATCTCCATTCTGTTCCTTGTGTTGGCCAGCACGGCGTACTCGGCCGTGGGTTGCCAAATCACGGGCAACCTGCTGTTCACCATCTATCCGGACTCGGAGACTGGCCTGACCACCCTCGGGTTCGCGCCCAACTGGGGCACCATCGTACTGGCCTACCTGTTCATGCAGCTGCACATCACGATCGCCTTCTCCGTGCTCATCAACCCGGCCTTCTACATCGCGGAGCGTTTGGTTCTGGGCATGCACAAGCAAAAGCCCGAGGACCTCGAGAACG